>VZQC01008495.1:15633-81812 GCA_009823505.1 Rhizomys pruinosus | reverse complement strand
CCTCTTCCCTTTCTTTTTTTTTTTTTTTTTTTTTTACTTAACTACAAAAAGGACAGGCATCTTCAGATACATTTACTCTATTCAATTTCTTTTGAGGCCAAGTTTTTCTAGGTAGCCCAGGCTAGCCTCAATCTTTCTGTGTAGCTAAACTTGACCTTCAACTCATGTTCCTCCTGCCTCAGTCTCACAAGTAGGATTACAGACATGCACCTTGTCTGGCTTATTAAGGTGTGTTTTTTTAAATTAATTCAGGAGAAAACATTTAGAGAAGATTTGCTCAGAATAATTTGGTCCTAGAGCCTAAGTGAGATGGTTAGATTCTCTGTGACAAAATCCTTACCACATGGTTCCATGTGGTTCCAACATGGCTCAACAGGCAGTCAAAAAGCTGGAGTAATAGACAGTCAAAGCGATTGAAGTCTTTGGCTTCATCCAATGCCACAGCTCAAAATAAGCACATTTTTGTCATCTCACTGACCTTTGCTGCTTTGTAGGTCCTGACTGGAATCTCCTTAATGATCAAACATTAATGATCAAAGACATGGATTTGACAGATATCAGCATAAAGGTGATGGCTGAAACTAAGGTTTGCTCAACATTTTATGCCCCAATTAAATAAAGCTCCTCTTGTGTGGAAACTATGTCTTTATTGCTCATCACATGCCCTCTGCATCTGGCACATACTGACCATGGTGAATCCTGACCTGGGCCAAGCTACTATAGTGTATTAACAGAGGAGCGTGGGCCACCTGAGTGATATTATCCTGCTGGTTTACTGCCAGGTTTCTAAAAGGGGTGAAGGAGAATTCTGATGATAAAACGATCTTGTGACTCCAGTCGAGGACACAGACTGAAGGACATCTGGGAACAATGATCAAACTCTAGAGGCCTTATTTTATATACATTAAATAGGGAGAAATAAGAGGAGGTGTGGATGGGAGAGGGGATCTGAATACCATCAATTTATATTGTATGTAAGTCATAAAAATTCAATTAAAAGTTAAAACAAAACAGAGTAGACATTCTTGATGCATTCACCCACCAATCATTTATTCACTATTAATTATGTATTTATGAAAAGTAGATGGCCAGCGGGTAGCCACCAGATAGTGCATTAAAGAATGTTAAGCAGATGCATGCCTTTAATCCCAGCATTTGGGGAGCAGAGGCAGGCAGGTCTCTGTGGCTTTGAGGCCAGCCTGGTCTGCATAGTGAGTTCCAGACCCACCCAGGCTACCTAGTGAGATTCCAACTCCAAAAAGAACAACAACAAACACTATGAGCCCAGAGATTTAAAAAAAAAAAAAACTGAAAATACACACCCAGCATCTTTTTTAATTATCCTGCTATGTCATTTGTCATATTAATTTATTTCTCTTCTCCTATGTGATAAAAGTTGCTCAAATCAAAGAAGAATCATTCTGGGGCTGGAGAGATTGCTCAGTAGACTGCTTTTCTAGAGGACCTGAGTTCAGTTCCCAGCCCCCACATTAGGCAACATTATTACATTATTACCTGTAACTCCTACTCCAGAGGAGCTGACACCCTCTTCTAGCCTCCACAGGCATCTGTACACACATGTGCATACACACACACACACACACACACACACACACACACACACACACACGCCCGCGCACACACACAATTTTTTTAATCTTTTAAAAAGAATCATTCTCACACGTTCAGGTCATGTATTTCCTAGTTTCTAGTTTCTTTTGGCCACTGGATTTTATCTTTATCACTATACCTTCTCCAGAAGTTACATAGGAGGGGAATTGACATTATTTATTATTATTCTAAATTTAGGGATCTATTATCACAGAGAACATTTTCCTGTTCTATCATTTTTCATCATGAGACTATCATCCAGGAGATAAAATGCATCAGGAAGTCATAACAAGGAAAGTGGAGGGGCTGCGTTCAGATCCCCATCATTCCTCTAGGAGCTTGCCTGGTGACACACGCCTATAAACCCCACTGCTGAGGAGGGAGACACAGGAGGATCCCAAAGCTCAGTGGCAGCCACTGTATCCAAATGGGTGAGCTCCAAGTTCAGTGGGAGAGTCTGTCTCCAAAGATAAGGCAGAGAACACTGGAGGAAGACCTTCAAGGTCAACCTCTGGTTTCCACGTACACAAGAACACACATACATACACAGGCACACCCACACACCCCAGATGCACATGCTCACACACTATATACACATAAGAGGAAAGCAGATTAGCTACTAGGTCTTCATTTTAAATGTCGTTGCAAAATAACAAAAACAAAGTGTTAAGAGAACAAGATGTTTGCTCAACTTAAATTTTATTAGCTAAACAATTCGACTGATAGGACGGCAGTAAAACAGTGAAGCTATTTTCATTTTTCTCAATAATATCAGAAACAATATTACTAAAATGTCTCTGAATGTTCACAAGGTTTGCATTAACTATATCTTCATAATCTTTAAATTTTTCAGTTCTTTGAAGATAATCTTACCTGAAGAATCGCAATTGTTGTCCTCTACTTTTTAACTCATGTTGTAGACAACTCAATTCTTTCTGGACTCTCTGAAATTCATTTTGTTGCTTTTTTAACTGCATGCTTGCATCTTGAACTCTAAAAACATAAACATTCATTACAAGCTTCAATATTTTCTAATAAATACCACTCTAAAATTAAAATGGAATATATTTTAAGAAAAATAGTAGATGAACAAAACTATGCATCTTTATATATGTTATATATAAAGTTACTATGTACAAAAAGCATGCATAAAATACATCCAGCAGTTATTCTATTAGGGGAAAGAATTGTATTAGTTTGGTTTCTCTGTTGCTGTGATAAGCACCATCATGAAAAACATCGTGGGAAGGAGAGGGTTCATTGGCTTACCTGTCCTGATCATGGTTCATCCTTGACGGAAGCCAAGACAAGAACGTGAGCAGGACAAGGACATGGAGGCAGGAGCCAAAGCACAGAGCACGCAGGAACAGTGCTTGCTGGCTTGTTCCTCTGACCTGCCCAGGGGTAGCAACTTCCCCCAGTGGGCTGGGCCCTTCCACATCACTCAGCAATCAAGAAAATCCCCCATAGACATAGCCACAGGCCAAAGATAGAGGAAATTTCCCATCTGTGTCAAGTTGATAACTAATCCAGCTAGGACAAGAGTTGAAGTCACAGGTGGGGAGAGAAGTCAAGAATGTTGAAGAAAAATGGAATTTTTATTTAATATTTTTTTTAATTTTATTTATTTTTATGTGTATGAATGTACTGTCTGCATGTAGGTTTGTGCACCCGTGTCGTGCAATGCCGCAGAGGTCAGAAGAGGGTGTCGGATTCCCCTGGAACTGGAGTTCTCCTGGAACTGGAGTTACAGATGGTTCTCAGCCGCCATGTGGGTGCTGGGGATCGAACCTGGGTCCTCCGCAAGAGCAGTGGGAGCCCTTAACCGCTAGGCCATCTCTCCAGCCCCCTATTTAATATTTTTATAAAAATAAGTTTATTTGGGCTTATGGTTCCAGGGGGACAAGAGCCCATCATGTTGGGGCAGTGTGTCAGCGAGGAGCAGGCATGAAGGCTGGAGCAGAAAGATGTTGTCACTGGGGTGTTTTATCACAGCAAGAGTCAAATGAAGACAAGGAGTCTGGCACCAGGCGCCACCAATCACTGAGCAAAGTGAGTGAAGAACTCAGGAATCCCAAACACGTGAGTCCAGAAAGAAGTAGGCATGAAGCGCAGGACTGTGCCAACCAGAGGCTTGAAGCAGATGCAGGGTAGATGGCAGAGACCTGCTGTCCCAGGACGGCCCAGTACCCGGAGAACTCAGGCTGCTCTTGGACCCTCCCCACCAGCATGGACACAGCTTCGATGAAGGGGAGAACGGGCCCGGTGGTGTTCTAGGGTCCACGTTTGGCTCAATACTGTGCAAGTGTATCCACGGATCTGGTCCCTCAGAGGGGTCCGGCCACAGGGAGCCGCCTTCTGGTGGCCGCCTCTCCTTGTCCTCCCTCTCAGTCCTCGCCTGAGTCTTCCAGAGGTGATTCTTCCCACACGGTGTTGTTCTGGAGCTTTGGTTGGCCCTGTGGGTGTAGAGGCCTGACACCTCACGGGTCTCACACAAGCAGTGGGTCTGGAGAGTTGGCCTGGCCTAGCAGCCTGTCCACTCCCACGGGGTTTTCATGCTCCACACAGAAACACCCCGACTCTCTGGATTTCTCATCTGAGGCTTCCTGAGAGGACCTGAAGTCAGGCTGCCTTGGAAGCAGGACCTGCTCCATGAGGACTCTGTCAGATCATCTGCTTCCTGCTTTCTGATCCGTGTAACTGGCTTTGAAGGGCTGAGCTGGTACTTCTGGGAGAGCTTTCAAGATATGTAGGTGTTAGCTAGGAGTCCAAGGTACTAAGATCACAGCCATCAGCTCTCTAGTATTTAATTTTTACAATAAGAACATAAATATTAGTTTAAATTTAAAAACCCCATTTAATTTTATTAAAGATTCACATGCTTTAAAATGTTAAATATTGGGGATTTCCCGGGACCACCTAAAGCACAGTCAGCTCCAGATGGATTAAAGACCTCAACCTGAAACCCAAAACTCTGAAGGCAATAGAAGAAAAAGTTGGCAGCAGACTACAAGACATAGGCGTAGGAAAAGACTTCCTAAATCAGACAGCAGCTGCTCAAGAATTAAGGTCGACAATTGACAAATGGGACCTCATTAAACTCAAAAGCTTCTGTACATCAAAAGAAACAATCAAGGAAGTGAAGAGAAATCCCACAGAGTGGGAGGAAACCTTCACTGCAGATACATCTGACAAAGCATTGATTTCCAGAATATATAAACTACTCAAAAAACAAAGAAAAAAGAAAACAAATGACCCACTCAATAGATGGAGCAAAGAACTGAACAGAGACTTCACAAGTGAGGAATTAGAGATGTCTGAGAAACACCTCAAGAACTGTTCAACATCACTAATCATTAAGGAAATGCAAATGAAAACCACTTTAAGATATCATCTTACTCCAATAAGACTGGCTAGGATCAAGAAAACAAATGATACCAAGTGCTGGAGAGGTTGTGGGGAAAGGGGAACACTCATCCACTGCTGGTGGGAATGTAAACTCGTACAGCCACTATGGAAAGCAGTGTGGAGAACCCTTGGAAGACTTGGAATGAACTTGCCACCCGACCCAGCCATACCACTCCTGGGCATGTACCCTCAAGACTTACGCCACCACAGAGATACATGCACGGCCATGTTTATTGCAGCTCTCTTCACAATAGCAAGGAGCTGGAACCAACCCAAATGCCCCTCAACTGACGAGTGGATAGAGAAAATGTGGTACATCTACACAATGGTGTTCTATGCAGCAGTAAAGAAAGATGACATCATAAGCTTTGCAGGTAAATGGCTGGAGCTAGAAGATATCATGCTAAGTGAAGTAACGCAGTCCCAGAAAAACAAACGACGAATGGTATCCCTCATCTGTGGATGCTAGTGCCAATTACCTAATTGTATGGCAAACTGAGCAAGCAACGTCAATGTGATCTGAAAACAACTAAGCTCTTATATTGTGAATCCCTTAAAAAATAAAAGAAATTTAAAAAACAAATTAAAAAAATGTTAAATATTAAGCTGGGCATGGGGGCGCACGCCTTTAATCCTAGCTCTCGGGAGGCAGAGGCAGGTGGATCTTTGTGAGTTCAAGGCAAGCCTACTCTACAGAGTGAGTTCCAGGACAGCTGGGGCTACAAGGAGACCCTGTCTCAAAAAGACCAAAAAAAAAAAAAAAAGTTAAATATTATTGTAAATGTTACAAAAAAATAAGCATTTGCTTTTATCCCAATTCCTGGCAACAGCAACAGCTTTCAATATTTCCCATTTCGTCCAGTATTTAATCTCCAAACTACTAAATCATGTTTCTCCTGCCATTTCTTAATATTTCAATTTAGATAGTATCTAATAAATTACAGATCAGTCAAGATCTGGTTCTCCTACAGATAACTAAGACTTTAGTATCACATAAACACATTGTTTTTCATAGAACAAATGCAGAGTGTTTGGCAAATGCTTATAATCCAGAACTCAGGAGGCTGAGGTAGGAGAATCACTGAAAATTCTAGGCCAGCTTGTTCTACACAGTGAGTTTTAGGCCAGCCAGGCCAACCTGTCTCCAAATAAACACACAAACACACAAACAAACAGTGCTGGTACAATAAGCTCCACATGTTAGAATGTTATCAGGACCCCAGGACCCCTCCCTTTCCCTGGTCTGGAGTCTTCATTCTCATGGTCCATAATGGTGACAGATGCTTCAAACATTTTATTCTCATTTCAGACCAACAGGAACAAGAGAACAATGCTTTCAAAATCAATCTTCTGGAAGCCCTGCTGAATACTTCCGCTGAATTTAAAGCAATCACACTTAGCCGCAAGGGAAGCTGGGTGGTGATCTACTCACTGAACTGGGATAACTGGCCTCCAGGTTTATTAATATTTCTGTTATGAAAGTGGAAAGGGCAATAGGCAGCAAACAAAAACTGATGCCCCAGACATCACCAGACACCCATACCTGCCCCTGCCCCTCCTCCTCCTCATGGTCCCAATATAATTAAAATTGCTGTTTAATTAAATAGTATTCAGTATTGCCATCATTTTGGTTAGTAAACCATGTGTTATGCCAGATTACATCTGTGATTTGTCCTTGGAATTACAAATGTCCTTTTTCTTCTTAGTTTGCTGTGTTCCTGTCACCAATTCCTTCAACCCTTTTTCTAGGAGGCAGTGTCCTGGGCTCTGTGGTCCTCTCTAGTCCAATTCTGATCTGCTTTGACCACATGACACCCACAGAGCTTCCTTCTTCTTTCAGAACCCTCCTTCCCTGTTTCCGTAGAACTCACACCCCTGCACTTATCTGGAGTCCTTCCTCTTCTTAATTTGCTGCTTTTGTAGGAACAAGCCCTCTAGGGGTTTTCTTTGCAGTAGGAGGCAAATTTGACTAAGTGTCCTGAAACATCTAAGATTACAGGCCAGAAAACAAAAGAGTGAGTCTATTCTACAGCCAAATAAAAGAGAGAAAAAGAAACTCTTCCTCACAGAGAATCTGTAGTTAATAAATGCAGAAGAGATGAAGGAAAGAGAAAATATCCATAATAAAATCATGATAACTACTTCAGGCAAACTCTATTGATAGTGCTTGAAAAATAGGTGAAGGTTTCAGGGAAAACAGAACATTTTTATAGTTTTAAGTTGTCTGCCCCAAGACATTTATAGTTTACAAACAGAAGAGTAATAACTTTTTTTTTTTTTTTTTTTTTGGTCTTTTTGAGACAGCGTAGCTCTGGCTGTCCTGGAACTCACTCTGTAGACCAGGCTGGCCTTGAACTCACAGAGATCCGCCTGCCTCTGCCTCCCAAGTGCTAGGATAGAAGGCACATGCCACTATGCCCAGCTAAGAGTAATAACAGTGGAATGAGCTAGCAACCATCACTGTAGCCACAGGCAGGAGTAACCTCATGATGACAAGGCGGGTACCCTGAGACACACTGAGAAGGGCTCAGCACTTCTGTGAAATTTTTGCCAAAAATGACTGATCTCAGTATATAATTACAGGTAATGTCTGACAAACACAAATCCCACAATAGTCCATAAAACCACTAGTATTCTTCAAAACCCTGTTATGAAAGACAAAGACTGAGAATTTGTCACAGATTGAAGAAAACTAAGAAAATGTGAACTCTGCAGCAGGCATTTTGACTGAAATGTGGGCTGGAGAAAAGAGCATTAGTAAAAAATGATAAAATCCAAATCTGGAGATCAGTTAATAGCATTGTACCAATGTTAATTTTTAGGTTTTTTTAATTGTACCTTAGTGATACAAAGTCAAATGTACCTGTAGTATAATAAGACAGATACCTTTTAAAAAATATAAGTAATGCAGCCGGGTGTGGTGGTGCACGCCTTTAATCCTAGCACTTGGGAGGCAGAGGCAGGTGGATCTTTGTGAGTTCAAGGCCAGCCTGGTCTACAGAACGAGTTCCAGGACAGCTGGAGCTACAGGGAGACCCTGCCTCAAAAAGACCAAAAAAAAAGAAAGAAAAAGAAAAAGCACTCTTCACATTCACTTGTCATGAACAGTATACTCTGACACATGACCATTATTAGAAGAACAGTAAAATAAAGAGTGGTCCTGTGGAATGGTATGCCAAAAAAAAATGGAAGAGGAAGAGGAGGTGGAGAGGAGAAAGGTCTTTGTGGATGAGTCAATCCCTATGTTGTAGCATGGGAAAAATGCTGAGACTTAAGGAGACAAAAAGCAAGTTATAACTTACAGATCGGTAAGTACAACATAATGCTATGATTATTCGATATATACACATATATATTTTTAAAACTTTAGAAGAAATGGGATCAACCTTTGCAAATGTTAAAGCAGGTTTATCTGAGGCAGAGAGCCAGACTGGGAAGGCTAGGAGAAGAACTTCAGTTTTTACTACTATATTTAGATTATTTATATTGAAGATATATTTATGGATTACTCAAAAATCTAAAATTAGAATATTTGAAAGCATAGTCAGTCTGGTTACATATGTATAAGAATACCTTGGGTTTACAAAATAAGAAAATATCTAGAAACACTGAAAAGTAATTCAAGTTTATTTAGTATAATGCTATGATTTTAATGTCCTTAAAACATGCCATGATTTAAAGACTATTTCAACTATCAAAATTTACTCAGAAAAGAAGTCTAAACCTAAATTTCTATAAAAAATATTTTCCCTTTTTAAATAAAAAATGTGCACATTAAAACACTTTCCTTGATCTTTTTATTTTTTTCAGGGCACTTTCAAGTGACTGTTATATGTAACTGGCATCTCTAACCCTCTGACCACACTCCCTGAGAAGTCTGGTCATACTTAGTCTGTGCTGTGGCTTTGTCAGTATACTTCCTTCATTCAAACAAAACTAACTGCTTTAAAATGACATGCCTAGAAAGGCATGAATGTTCACTGTGACTGTACACATCATTTTATAAAATAAGAATTCATAAGCTACAATGCACTATGTGCTGTGTAAGCACACAGTTTTCTCCAGCAGTCATAATTCTACACAGAACTGAACACTGTGTTGATGTAAGGACATGATGTTGTTCAGTCAGAGAGTGTTCCTGAAAATGGAGACTAACAGCACGTTCTAAAGGAGAGAGCCCTGTACCCAGTCAGATGATTTACATCATAAGCCTCTTGCCAATGCAATCATGAGAACAAACACAGTTTTCATCCTTATCTATCTCCCAGTTTTTCCTAGTCATCTTCATTAAACTGGATTGTGTGAGAATCACTGAATTGAAAAACAAACGAGGGAAGGGTATTAAAGTCCCTTCTTAATTATTTTCATTTGGATTTCCTATTAATATTGTTGGCAATGAAAATATTCTGAAGGAAAATACATTAAAATTCCTTTTTAACTTATCTCCATTCTATAACCAGACAGTAAGAAAATTCAAGGGAGCTGAGGCCCCATTAGGGATTTGACCACCTGTAATCCATACTCCATTTCTGTCATGCTCCTGGGTCTAAAGATTAATTTATTTCTAAGTCTTCCTCTCAAACTGATTTAGCAGCAATCAAAGATGACAGATAGAAGTTCAGAATCTGAAAAAAATGAAGTGGGGGATTTTCAGGATTACATGCTATCAGGGTCTCACAGGCAAAGGCTTCCAAATATCAAGGGAAAAAATAGAACAGAAACAGAGAAATCCATCAAAACAATCTAGTACTTCAGCTCTTAGGAAGCACATTTCTGAAGCCGACATACATCTGCCAATTAGGAGAAGTTGGCTTCAGTAACAGCTCCTCTGGAATTAACCACCACCTGAATACATTCATAAAATTAAATTACCTTTCAAGAAGGTAGGAATAGAGGGACGGGAGTTCAGGTATCATAGACAGATAAATCACTTAGGATTCAATAAAACTTGAAAGAATTCTTATTTTACAGAGAAGCCATAAGCACTCTGAAACTCTAGGGGCAGAAAGCGAACCATCATACCTATTACCAGGAACCATGGCAACTTAAAAACATCAACAGGAGGATGCACTGGATCAAAAATGCCTCTAACACAGCCCAGTGTTTAAAAGTTACTCATGAATACAAATGTTTAATTTCCTGTGGATGTTATTCTATTGTTTTCATTTTAGAAATTAACATGAAACACACATCTTCCTACAAAATTCTTAGCTACTAAAATACATATTTTTCCTAAGGTAGTTTTAATTTTATAGCCCGGCCATTATCCTACATGTGCTAATGTATTAAAAGTACCAAAAGAGATAGGAGGAAGGTTATCTTGCATTGGACTGAAACTGTATTGCTTTTTAAGTTAACCTCATTTGGGCTTTATTAAGTCTTTGACTATTCATTTTTTTTATAGTCTCTAATATGTAAATAGTCTACTAAAATAATAGCTCTTTTTATTAAATATAACATTCTTTCAGTTTGCCAATATAAAAACAAGTTTAAAAATCTTAACTGTAACTTAAAAAAATAAACATATTTCTGCATTTTGGGGCTGATAAATTTCACACAAAAATTTTAAAGCAAAATAGTTTACTGCATTTTTCTGAATGGTAAGGAACAGAAGACAATTTGAGGAGAACTGAAATCAATATTACATTAAAGGACTTGTAATAAAATCACATTGCCTATATAAAATATTACTTTAAATATTACTATTATAATTTAGGGAACAGTCAGGCCTCTTTTTCTGCACACTCTATAAATTCAACCCCTCATATCAAAACTATTTGGGTGGCTGTGGATGTAGCTAAGGGACACAGTTCTTTCCTAATACACAGGCTCTGAGTTAGATCCCCAGCACCATGATCTATACATACGCAATACATGTATTTGTTGAAGACTATATCTGCATCTGTACTAACATTAATATGCATTCCTTCTTGTCATTATTCCCCAAGTAATATAACCACTACTTATATGGCATTTACTTCCCATTAGGTACTATAAGTAATAAAGATGGTTTAAGGTGTGCAGAATGATGTACATGGTTACATGCAAACACAATACCCTTTTACAAGGAACTTGACCTTTCCTGGTGCTTAGTACCTAGAAGTCAGTATATAGCTCAGGCTAGCCCTGAACTTCTGGCAATCCTGCTTCAGCCTCCCAAATGCTGGGATTGCAGGCATAAACAACCATGCTTGGATGGCTATTCTTTTTCGTATAGCAGTTTAGGTAACTCTAGGTGAGTTTTGTCTGCCATTACTCTGGGGAATAATGAATGAAACCTTTAGTCAAGGAACTATTTCTCTCTACTCTTCTTTCAAGCAGTCACATAGGACCAACACAGACATTTCCATCATCTCTTACTCAATAGGGTAAGGGCTTAGGTCATTTATTTTTTATTTTAGTACTATATTATTTTTTATTTTATGTGTATGAGTATATTGCCTGAATGTATGTAAATGCACCCATGTCATGCAGTGCCCACAGAGGTCAGAAGAGAGTGACAGATTCCCCCAGAACTGGAGTTACAGATGGTTGTTAGCAGCCATGTAGATGCTAGGAAATTGAACTTGGATACTCTGCAAGAACAGTCACTGCTCTTAACCACTGAGCCATCTCTCTAGCCCCAGAGCTAAGTAATTTAAACACTTCCCCTAAACTAGGTCAATAGGAGCTCTTCTCTAGAACATCTTCCTTGAGACTAGAGAAAGGAGCAGATGGTCCCTTTAAAGGAGCAGTAGATGTGAGGTAAAATTAGGAACTGTAAGGATGCTTCATTCTAGGTAGGAGAAAGGTGACCTTCAGTTTTACAGAACAAACTCAGTGTGCAAAGAGAAGCAAGATGAAAGAAAAAATGAAAATCTAAGGGTGGTTGTATCCTGTCGCTTATTACTGAGGCCAAGCTTTGCAGGGCCATCCCATAAGATCAATTTTTCCTTGAAATCTACAATCCATTAAACACTTTCTGGCCTATACTAGTTCAAGCTAAATATTTGAGTCACTTAGAAGCAAAGGTCTTAAATAAGTGTATGGTCAAGGATCTATCACATAGCACTCTCAAGATTAACCTATAAAGGGCTGGTTTGAAGACTAGATGTTTCTCCCTTACAAATGCATAACATATTTAAATAAGCAAATGTCAAAAAGTAGGCAGTTAAGAAAAAAAGAAATCTCCTAAGGGAAAAACTGGGGAAAAAAAATCACTAGGTCAGAGAAAAGGAAACTGAAGTGATATGTTCATCTAATAAATTTTTTTAATGAGCTTACCCAATACTGGCAATGTCGACTCATCTTAGGAGCGTAGGTTTTCATAGTCTTGTAAAATATATTTTGAAACTATTCATCAAGAAGCTGAAAAATCAGCAAGGCATGGTGATGTACACTTTTAGACTCAATACTCAGGAGGCAGAAGTAGGCAGATCTCTATAAGATCAAGGTCAGCCTGGTCTACATAATGTATGCCTTTAGACCCAACACTCAGGAGGCAGAAGCAGGCAGATCTCTATAAGATCAAGGTCAGCCTGGTCTACATAGTGTATGCCTTTAGACTCAAGACTCAGGAGGCAGAAGAAGGCAGATCTCTATAAGATCAAGGTCAGCCTGGTCTACATAGTGTATGCCTTTAGACCCAACACTCAGGAGGCAGAAGTAGGCAGATCTCTATAAGATCAAGGTCAGCCTGGTCTACATAGTGTATGCCTTTAGAAGTCCCAACACTCAGAGGCAGAAGTAGGCAGATCTTAAAAATCAAGGTCAGCCTGGTCTACAATAGTGTAAAATGCCTTTATTTTTTTTTTTAAAGTTTTTTTTTTATTTATTTTTATTTGAGATTTTTTTTTTCTCTTTCCGTATGTGTATGAATGTAACTGTCTGCATGCAAGTTGTGCACCCTGTTCGTGCAAAAATGCCTTGCCGCGGAGCGTCAGAACGAGGGGTGTCAGGAAAATGCCCCGGAACTGAGTTCTCCTGAATTGGAGTTTCAGAATGGTTTTCTCAGAATTCCATGTGGATGCTGGGATCGAAACTCAGGTCCTCGGTAAGAAGGTGGTATGCCGCCTCTTAAAACCGCTAAGGAAGCCATCATCTCTCCAGCACCCCCATAAGTGCAATGCGTTTTAAACTCAACACTCAGGAGGCAGAATAAGGCAAGGATCTCTCTATATAAGATTGAGGTCAGCCTGGTCCTCATACAATGTTGTATGCCTTTAACCCAAACACTCAGGAGGCAGAAGAATGGCGAGATCGCTTAATAAGAATCAAAGTCAGCCTGGCTACATAGTAGCTTGCAGGGGCCAGCCAGGGAGACCCTATCTACAGGGGAGGAAAAGCAAAAAAAAAAAACACCAAAAAAGCCACATATCACTCCTGTAATTCTAACTTAATTAAATAGATCTAAATATAGAAAACCTTTGTGTTTGGTTTAGTTTTGAAGAGAGCAATCACCATAGCAATTCACAGTTGCAAAAATCTGAGAATAAGACAAATGTTGGGTAAGAAAATGATAGACTTACTCAGTGTAGTATTTGTCATTAAAAATAGTATTTATGCCATTTGTGGTGGCGACACCTTAAAAAAAAACCCCAGCACTTAGGAGGCAGAGGCAGGCTGGGGGATTGCTCTGTGAGTTAGTGCTCAACCTAGTGTCTACAATTAGATGGCTCCAGCCCAGCTGGGACTAAAGGGAGACCCTGTTCTTCAAAAAAAAAAAAAAAAAAAAAAAAACAGAAGAAGAGAAAAAGAAAATAGTATGTTATGAGGCTGGAGAACTGGCTCAGTGGTTAAGAGCAACTGCTGCCCTCTTGCAGAGAGCACGGGTTCAGTTCCATACCCATATGGTGGTCAACAACCGTCCGTAACTTCAGTTTCCAGGGGATTGACACCTTCTTCTGACACTCTCAGTACAGACACGCATCTACATCGATGAGTACGAGTATAATTTGCAAATAGAACACTCATACACATAAAATACAACAGGCCTGTTGACAATGGAAAAACAAAAACTGAATAAGATGCAACACTTGAGCAAATACAATTTTGGCCACCTCAGAATATTTGACAAGGGGCCAAGAAGGACAACAGCATGGTAGGAAAGAACAGCATCTTCAGCAAAGTAGGTTTGGCAAAACGCTGTCACCACTTCTTGTAGAAGAATGGAATATGATTAAAACCTCCTACCTTGATTGGCCCTGTGTGCAAAAGTCAACGCCAGATGAGAGATAAGGAAGCCTCAATGAAACCCAAAACTCTCTGAAAGGTGAAGAAAGAAAAAGTGGCAGCAACTTTTAACAAGACATAGGCATAGAAAAGACTTCCTAAATCAGACAGACAAATTGGTGCAGCAAAATATTAATTGAACAATTGACAAATGGACCGTCATTAAAACTCAAGAAAAGCTTGCTGTCATCAAAAGAAACAATCTAGGAATGAAGAGACAAACCCAACAGAGTTTCTGTGGAAGATACATCGACACTGATCCAAAAATTACTCCAAACAAGAAAAACATGAATACTAAAAAGATGAGCAAAGCTAAGAACACAAAGTAGATTAAGATGCCGGAACTCTAAAAATTGATCAAACTGGTGAAGATATAGGTAAACGACCGCTCCAAGACGGTTATCACCCACACGAGATCTGAGTCCAATCCAGGAGAACTCCAAGCATCGGGAAGCAAAGAGCTGCATAGACACTCCGCGATTCACGACAGTGGTGACAAGACCTGCAGCAGAATACATCGTACTAGAGATTTCAATAATCAAATATAAGTGAAGAGAAAAGTAAGAGTACGACTTGCTCTTGCAGATGACCCCAGTTCGATCCCCAGCACCCACATGGTGGCTAAGAACTGTCTGTAACTCCAATTTCCAGGAGAAACTCTAGTTCCAGGGGAATCCGAGACCCTCTTCTAAACTCCTCGGCATTGCCACAAACATGATGCAACCAAAAAACCCTACATGCAGACAGTACATTCATACACACACAAAAATAAATAAAATTTAAAAAAAAAATTTTTATTAAGTGTTCAACATCACTAGTAATTAAGGAAATGCAGATTAAAACCACTTCAAGATATCATCTCACTCCAATAAGACTGGCTAAGATCAAGAAAACAAATGATACCAAGTGCTGGAGAGGTTGTGGGGAAAGGGGAACACTCATCCACTGCTGGTGGGAATGTAAACTTGTACAGCCACTATGGAAAGCAGTGTGGAGAACCCTTGGAAAACTCAAAATGAGCTTGCCACCTGACCCAGTCATACCACTCCTTGGTATATACCCCACAAGACTCATCTTACCACAGAGATACATGTACAGCCATGTTTACTGCAGCTCTCTTCATAATAGCGAAGAGCTAGAACCAACCCAAGTGCCCCTCAACTGACAAGTGGATAGAGAAAATGTGGTACATCTATACAATGGAGTTCTATGCAGTGGAAAAGAAAGTGACATCATGAACTTTGCTGGTAAATGAATGGAATTAGAAGATATCATGTTAAGTGAAGTAACACAGTCCCAGAAAAACAAACGACAAATGGTATCTCTCATCTGTGGATACTAGCACCAATTACCTAGTTGTAAGGTAAACTGAGCAATGTTAATGTTATATTCCTCACGATCTGAAAACAACTGTGCTCTTATATTGTCAATCCCTTAACAGGTTCTAGAATTTAGCAACCATTTATTTTCAGAGTTAGGAATTTTGGGTATATGGATGGAGGGGATGTATGCATATGTAAGATCAAAGGAATGCAGAAAAGGCTGGTTTTGTCATGACATTGTGTCTGACCACAGTATTTATTTTATGGGAGGGCTTCTTAGTATTTCTTGTGCAGGGTTGCTTGAGCTTTTGTCCAAGCCTTTACACAGTAGTTAAAAATACAAATAACTTTTTAAAATATTTAAATAGTATTTATAATGGATCTATAATAACACAGAAAACTGTTTACATTACAGTATTAGATTTTTAAAGTCAAGTTCTTAAATTGCATAAGTGAACCAAATCCGGGTCCTCTGTGAGAGCAGCCGTTGCTCTTAACCACCGAGTTATCTCCTCGGCTCCACATAAATGTTCTTAAATTATATGTACATACAGAAATAATTCGTACATGTGTCCATGACAATTTTTATGATGTAAGCTGCACATCCTTCAATAGTCTGCACTCGGAGGACTGCAAGTAGCAAGAAGGTGATCCCTGCTTCCTTCTCGGGGAGAGAGGAAAGCACCGGTACTCTGAATGCAGGAGCACACAGCTGGTCCCGGGAGGGAACGCCTGCTCAGCCGGCCTTGCCCTCTCTCTTCTGTTGTACATTTTGGTGACATATGTGTACATGTCATATATATTAATATATACATATATATTAAACCTGTTTACTATGCTTATAACTTTTTTAATTATAAAAATTTCTACATACCTTTATTGAAATTATTACAGGACATTACTTATTTTTTTTTATTATTTATCTTTGTATGTGTATGAATGTACTGTCTGCATGCAGGTCTGTGCACCCGTGTCGTGCAATGCCGTGGAGGTCAGAAGAGGGTCTCGGTTTCCCCTGGAACTGAAGTTCTCCTGGAATTGGAGTTACAGACGGTTCTTAGCCGCCATGTGGGTGCTGGGGATCGAACCCGGGTCCTCTGCAAGAGCGTCGGTGCTCTTAACTGCTAGGCTCTCTCTCCAGCCCTGAAATGTACATTTAAAGTGGACATGATGGGGGCTGGAGAGATGGCCTAGTGGTTAAGAGCGCCGACTGCTCTTGCAGAGGACCCGGGTTTGATCCCCAGCACCCACATGGTAGCTGAGAACCATCTTTAACTCCAGTTCCTCCAGTTCCAGGGGAATCCAACACCCTCTTCTGACCTCTGCAGCATTGCACGACACAGGTGCACAAATCTACATGCAGATAGTACATTCATACACATAATAAATAAATAAATAAATAAATAAATAAATAAATAAATAAATAAATTTTAACAATTAAAAAAAGTGGACATGATGGTACACACCTTTAATCTCATCACTCAGGAAGCTGGAGTTAAGATGTCTGTAAGCTGGAGGCCAGCCTGGGCTAGATGGGTAGTTCAAGGGCAGCACAGCTACAAGTGAGAACCTGTTTCAACAGAAATAAAACCCACATATATATATAATTCCTGAGATTCATTGGATAATACCTGAGTACCCTCAAAAGACTAATTCCAAAGAGTTAATAATCTGTTAACCTAATAAATTATATTTAGGACAACTTTTCTTCTACTTATTAAATATTTCACAATATGCACAGTAAAAATAAAAGCAAATTTTTTTTGTCTTTTTGAGACAGGGTCTCCCTGCAGCCCCAGCTGTCCTGGAACTCATTTTGTAGAACAGGCTAGCCTTGAACTCACAGAGATCTGCCTGCTTCTGCCTCCCAAGTGCTGGGATTAAAGGTGTGTGCCACCACACCTGGCAAAACAATTTAATTTTTATTAAAATATAGATACTAGATAAGCAGATAATTTATAGACTCATGTTTGGAACTTGGTTTACTTTCTGTTGCTGGAACCAAATACAATACCACAGACTGAGTAATTTATAGAGAATAATAATTTCTGGGGCTAGGGAGATGGCTCAGTTGATAAGATGCCATGTACACAAGCAAGAGGAACTGAGTTTGGATACCCAGCATCCACATAAAAGCTGATCATGGAGGTGCATATATACATTCCCAGTGCTGTGGAGGAGCAGAGGACACTGCACAGCATAGTGCCCTTACATACATGCAGCCAATACACTCCTACACATAAAAATAATAAAACGAAAAAGAGTGACTGAGGAAGATACCTCTGGCCTCCACACATACAAAGATGCATACAGACACTCATGCATACATATTCATGCACCCACACAAACATGCACATATACTACATACAAATGCACAGATACAAAAAAGACTTCTAAAGAGTAATAAGCTGGAGATCAAGTGCTGTGGCATTCAGTGGCATCCTTCTTGCTAGTGGGGAGTCTGCAGGGTCCCATTGTGCTGGAGAGAATCACATCGTGAGCCAATGTCCAAGCTCAGGACTCTGCTCTGCTTGTTATGAAAGCAAAGTCCCACTGGAGTAGGGCCCATCTTCAAATACCATGCTCAGATACCTCCTCTCGAAGAGCCCATCTTCAAATACCATGCTCAGATTACTACCTCACAATAGGGAGTAAATCCAGCTTGAGATTTGGCATGGCAAACCATTGCCAAATCATAGCATTCCACTCAGGTCCTTATCAAATACACAACTTTCATCCCATCTCAAGCATCAATGCCTCAACTCATCTCAACATGAGCTAAACATTTAATGCCTCATCTGAGATTCAAGATAAGGTCCTTCTAGCTATGGGCCTGTGAAATCAGTCTAAGTTATCTACTTTTTTTTGGAACATGGTTTCCCAATAGACCCCAAGTGGCCTGGAACCAGGATGGCCTCAGTTTCACTGAGACCCACCAGCCTCTGCCTCCCAGGTGCAGAGATCAAAGGTATGCACCACCACACCCAGCTCAGGTTATTTACTTCTAACAGTAGGACAGGAATAAGATTAACATTCCTATTCTAAAAGGGAAAGTGAAAAAGAGAGGAAAGAGCCAGCCATGGTGGTACACACCTTTCATCCCAGGATTTAGTAGGCAGAGGATGGTCAATCTCTGAGTTCAAGGCTATCCCAATCTACATAGTGAGTTCCATGCCAGCCAGGGCTATAAAGTGATACTCCGTCTAAAAACAACAAAAAAACAGGGGGCAAGAGAGATGGTTCAATGTTAAGAGCACTGGTTGCTCTTCCAGAGGACCCAGGTTGGGTTCCCAGAACCCACATGGCAGCTAACAATCATCCTTAACTCCAGCCTGGGGGATCCAAGACCCTCTTCTGGCCTCCAAGGCACCGTACAACATGGGTGCACTTACATACATACAATAAAATAAAAATAAATAAATAAATAATAAAGTTATTTTTCAAAGAAAGTAATAATGGGCTCAAACCAAGTCTGATCTCAGCAGGATAGATTGTGAATCATAAAATTCCACAATAAGCTCTCACTCCATTGTTACAGGCTAGATGGACCTTCGAGTTCTTGGGTAGCCTTCCCTCACAGCGTTCCTGGGCTCAGCCTACTGGGCTGCTCATGTCGACTACACATTGGTACACTGGTGTCCATGTCATTTCCAGGCTGGTACTGCACACTGCCCATAACTGGGGAGTTCTGGGATCCTAAGTGCAGTGGTTTCCCTCCCACAACTCCAGCACTCCCTGTGTGTTACTGTCTCAGCACTATAGCCAATTAGCTGACAGAAACCCCATAAGGGAAGAAAGGCTGATTTGGGCTCACTGTTTCGTCCATCATGGTGAGAGAGGCATGCTGGGATTAACCACAGCAGGAACGTGTGGCGGAGGCTCCTCACATCTGGGCAGACCGAGAAGCATAGCATTTGGGCCATAACTAAACGTTACCTTTAAGGCCCACTTCTATTAAAGAGGCCACAGTCCTAAACATTCCATAACCTCCCAAAACACCCCAGGCATCTAGGAACCAAGTGTCGTAAACATGAGCCTATGGGCAGGCGCGGCACTTCACAGTCAAACCGTGGTGCCCTCGGAGACCTCTGCAAAGATTCTGACTTTGTTGTCAGTATCGGTCTGGTCTCCCAAGACAGTTTAATACAGACTTTAAAATGTTGATGGAAAGTTCCACAACCCCTATAGAATTAACATCATGTGGATGAGGATGCCCTTGCTGTGGTTTGGATGTGGAATGTCCCCTTAAGGTTCCTGTGTTAAAGGACTGCCCCCCCCCCACTACACACACACACACACACACACACACACACACACACACACTCCAGACTGCCACTATTGGAAGGATGTGGAACCTTTTATATGCAGGGCCTTATGGGAGTTCCTAGGTCATCCGGGACATGCACTCGAGGGAATTATGAACCCTAGTCCCCTCCTGTTTCCTTCCACTTTACAGCCATGAGATAAACAGTGTTGATTCCACACCGCCTTGTCATAATGTGCTGCTTCACCACAGGCCCAAAGCAAGTGGGCCCAGCAGACACAGACACCTCCCAAACTGTAGGTCAAAATAAACCTTTTTATAAGTTGATCATGTCCAACACTGGCTGTGGTGGAACGCCAACACAGCTGCCATGGCTGACTGGAGGGATAACAGCAGCCCGTCTGGGCCTGCTGAATCACAGGGAGGGAAGGCAATGCTGTACCGGGAGACAGGGAGCAGGGTCCCAGCCAGCTGTGAAGGGCAAGCCACAGACAGCACTTAGGGCCGGCTCACTTCAACTACCTTCCCTCCTAGGCTGTGCTCCTGTGAGGAGAGGGGCCCTAGAGGCTCTCTGGAATCCTTTTAAGACCTCCATCCCATGGTGATGACAGTTAGCACCTGGCTTCCTCCTTTGTGTCTGTCTCTTTAATAACCAGTGCTTGGATAGAAACACTGAGATTCTCTCCTCAACATGCTCTTTCATCTTTGCATGGCCTGGCTATATTTCCGACTGATACACTCTGCTTCCTTCCTAAGTTATAACAAAATACAAACTTGCCTTAATTGTTCTTTTCCTACCTTATATAAGCATGTATGATTAAAGCAGTCAGGTGGCCACCTAGAGGCTTTGTGGTTTAGAAATTTCTTCCAGCAGTTTTTTATCATCCTCAAATTCAGCCTTCTGACCATCCTAGGGCACCGTCACTTTGCTCCTCTTCAGAATGACCTATGTCTCATTTCTAGTAAGACATCCTCATTTCCGTATGAGACCTCCTCAGCATGGCCTTTACGCACCACATTTTCATCAGCATTCTAATGCCCACAACCACTGACAAATCGCTAAGAAGTTCTAAACTGTCACTAGTTTTCTTCTCATTCCTCACCAGAATTGATTTTAATGCTCTATTCATGGCGACACAGTTTTCCAAGCCTGCTCTTTCAAATAATTTCTTCTATCTAGCCTCTGCTCATTTGCTGTTCACTGCCCCACTTGTCACTAACTTCCTGTCTTAGTCCAGTTTCTGATGCTATAAGTAAATGCCACTGACCGGGAGATTTATATCAAATAAAGGTTTATTCAGTTTATGGTTCCAGGGGCTGTGAGTTCTAAGGTGAAGAGACCACATCTGGTGAGGGTTTTACTGCTGATGGGAACACTATGAAGACTTCCTAAGGTGGTACAGGGTCTCACAGCCAAACAGGCCTTTATAAAAAACACTCTTTCCAAATAATCCACTAATCATTAGTGGACTAATCTCTTCATAAGGGCAGAGACCTCAGGACTAATTTCTAAAAGGTTTCACGTGCTAATTCCTCATAGTGGAGATTCAATTTCAATGAGAATGTTGGAAGGTATATTCCAACTACAGCACAAACTGTGAAATATATATATACATATATGTGAAATATAATATGAAAAACCATTTAATGTTTAAACCTAATATCATTAGGTCATGTATTCCTTTACACTAGTCTATATGAATGCTTTTCTTTGAGGATGATGTATGAGTTTCTGGGAAAATGTAGATATGTGCACAATGTTCAAAGAATCACTAAAACTTGTGATTTCCTTGCCTTGCGTTGATTTGGATTTGAAGCAGCAGCAACTAATTCAATAAAAGGAAAAAAGAATATAAAACAGTTTCTAGTAAGAATTTAAATTATTTATTTGTTTTTGTTTTATGTATATGACTGCTTCACCTGCATATAAGCGCACCTGTAAATATATATAAAACAATAAAAAAGAGGCTTTTACTAATAGTTATTAAAAAAAAAATAAGTGCACCTGTGACATGCAATAACCATGGAGGCTAGAAGGGGGTGT
Source organism: Rhizomys pruinosus (assembly GCA_009823505.1). Taxonomy (NCBI): domain Eukaryota; kingdom Metazoa; phylum Chordata; class Mammalia; order Rodentia; family Spalacidae; genus Rhizomys; species Rhizomys pruinosus. The sequence continues at coordinate 59,953 of VZQC01008495.1, read as the reverse complement.
TGGATCCCCTGGAATTGGAGTTAAGGATGGTTGTTAGATAGCATATAGGTTCTAGGAAGGAACAAAACCCAAGTCCTCTGCAAGAGCAGGAAGTGCTCTTAACCACTGAACCACCTCCCCAGCCCTTCAGTCAGCATTTTTACTTTCTGATAAAATTGCAGTTGCACTAAGGAGGAAAAAAAAAAAAAAGAGTATGCACTACATACCCATTATGTACATGATATAAATTCAGCACTTTATGGCCTCAAGACAAAGTACGGCACCTGTCCCAAGTGGCTTACGGTTAGCTGCAAGACAGTGTGAAAAGGAAGGCAGCTATATCAGAGCATGCTAAAGATGGGAAAGACAAAGCAGAAAGAGACCAGCTGTACTGTGTGTGTCCTGAAAACTCTTCTACTTGGAGAAGCCTTTGTTTACAGGGTAAGGCCTGTGAGGCAGCCAACGGAGGGGGAGAGAAAAGGAGGGAGGAGAAGTTGCTAGAAATACTTTTATTTTCTGCTTTAAATATTTAATAAGGACAGATTCTGAGTATATATTTACTTCCAAATCAAAGATGATTCAGGGTTTGATTAGCACTGTAATGACATTTCAAAATGCCACTTGAAAATACCCAAAGAATAATTCAACAAGATAGTACATGTTCTTCATTTCACCTTCAAAAATAAGAATGAGGAAGAGCAAGTGTTTGCTCAAAATTCAAATGACTGCCTGCCAAAATCTGAGGAAAACATTCAGCTCTAAATTATGAAATCATAGAATAATGGTCAAAACACTTGTGAACAGCTTAGAAGCCTACCTTACTTTTGGTTAGTGTTCCAGCTGTCGGTGTTTCCCTCAAACACCTCTAACTCAGAGCCTGCATGAAAGTTTCTGGCCTAAGGCAAGGCTATTAGGAAACACAATGATACTTCTCAGATCAACAAATGACAACACTGTGGTTTCAAATTAAGTGCTCTTACCCCTGCCGAACTTGAGAGAGTCACAAATTGGTCCTTGTATGTAGTTTATTTGATTCACAGAGTAAAATATTTTTTAATGAACATCAACATTTAAATTTTTTTTAAAAAAAAAAGAAGCTTTAGATTTGATCCACAATCTCTAATATATGCACATATAAAACGCTGCTGAAACCCATTAATATGCACATTAATATTTTTAATTACTTAAACTACAATGTGATTAGTAGAAAATTTACAATCACAAAATATAATGTAGATTCTCTGTCTTTAAAAATCAAGTAATTTGGGTCAGCAAGATAACTCAGTGCTAAAGGTACTTGCCACCCAGGATGCAATCGTGAAGACCTGAGTTTGATCCCTGGAACCCAGGTAAAGGTGGAAGGAGAGAACCAAGTCCATAGGGTTGTCCTCTGACCTCCATGTCACCATGGCACGTGTGTCCTCCCAACACACACACACAAGCGTGTGCGCGTGCAAGCTTGCACTCAATAAAAAATCAAATTAAAATTTTAAAAATAAGTAATTTAGAAACAATGACCCCATACTCCCTGCCAAGAGCCCCAATCTCATGAAGCAGCCACCTCATCTAAGGAGCAGACATTTTTCAGTGCAATGGTTCCCACCCTGCCTATTTTTCTAGCTGATTCTGGATACACTATAGATCTCAGAGCTTGCCACCACACCTAATTCTAAAGCCTATTGGCAAGCTTTTCCGTGTTTAATAATCCACATAAAGCCTGTATGAAATAGTGTTTATGTGGAAGTTAAAAGGTAGACCTGACTGCCATTCATTTGAGGAGTTCTTTAAAATAAACGTATTCTATTTTTATCTTGCACATTTAAACATATACAGAGACAGAGAGAGTCAGAGATGAAGAATGGTTAAAATCATGGAAAAAATTTCAATTTATACCAACAGTTACCAAGACACAAAACCTTGAACACAGAGAAACCATGATTGCTCCAAATTGCAGTCCCTCCTTATTTGAGGGTTAGCTGATGTCAGCCCTACCGGCAGCAGCTTCCTGCTCACATGACAAGAGGCCTTTTTGGCCTCCTTCCCCATCAAATAAGAAAAACAGTAACAGCACCAAATAACTTCTTATCAAGTGTGTAAAAGGCCCATGTAACATGCTTCACAGATAGTTTTTCCACTTAAGCTTTATGAGGAAGCCTTGCTCCAGATTCTCTGTTCCATTTTGGTTCTAGTGAAGGGATTCTGCATGGGTTTTAGCCATTTCCTTACCATTTAAAAAAATGCTTTATTAGTGTTGTTACCCCCTAGTGTTGCTGGTTCTACAGTAAGCTCCCACCACCTGGGAGAAATGGCTTCGCAATACAGTAAAATCAGAAACAACGGTTTCTTGTTTTTTTTTTATTTTTTTATTAATTTTATTTATTTCTGTATGTGTATGAATGTACTGTCTGCATGCAAGTTTGTGCACCCGTGTCGTGCAATGCCGCAGAGGTCAGAAGAGGGTGTCGGATTCCCCTGGAACTGGAGTTCTCCTGGAATTGGAGTTTCAGATGAGTGTACTGTCTGCTTGTAGGTTTGTTGCACCCATGTTGTGCAATGCCGCAGAGGTCAGAAGAGGGCGTCGGATTCCCCTGGAACTGTAGTTAAAGATGGTTCTTAGCCGCCATGTGGGTGCTGGGGATCAAACCCAGGTCCCCTGAAAGAGCAGTCAGCATTCTTAACTGCTAGGCTATCTCTCCAGCCCCAACAACAATGGTTTCTTTACCTTAGGACTTTCCAGAACTTTTACTATTAATGTATGCCTCAGTCTGCTTGGGCTGCTATAACAAGAACTCACTAGAACTGGTGGCTTATAAGTCACAGATATTGCTACAGCTCTGCAGCTTGATAAGTTCGAGACCAAGAGGACAGCAGGATCAGTGTCTGGTGAAGACCTACACTAGGCTTCATCACAGGAATGAAGACGCAAAGATCCTCTAGGGAGATGCTAGGGCACTGACTCGTGACCTCCAGCTCTGCCTCCTCATGCTATCACCTAGTGGGTTAAGATTTCAATACACACATTTTGGGGGTTCGAGAGCATTCAGAACAAAGCACTGTACTCATAGGAAGAGTACTCAACAAGAGAAGATGCACACACAAGATTTCTCCAAACTTTTCCAAAAGTTAACCAGAGAACACTTTTCTTAATGACATTTCTTGGGATCCTCTGGGAAACACTTTAAAATGCTTTATCTTTATCATCAATTTATATTTTTTGTTTATCATCAATTTAAAAATAATGTTATGTGATTAATCTTATTTAAATCTTATTCCTTGGTCAACCTGGTGGCACGCGCCCTTAACCTCAGCACTTGGGCAGTAAAGGCAGACAGATTTCTGTGAGTTTGAGGTCAGTCTGGTCTACATAGCAAGTTCCAGGCCAGCTACGGGCTACATAGTGAGAACCTGTCTGGAAAAAAAAAGTTACTTCCATTAATAGAGTATCAGAAAATGTCAAAAAAGGGGAAAAGGTGAATGGAAAATTGGTACTCCTGAGAAGAACAGAAATTACTCTTTTGCTAGTAAGTCTTAAAGAGGTTTCATCTTGTTTACATGAGCTGCTGACTATAGTGGAGGGCGACACCAGCTCTGGATGGAGTCTGCTCACCAAAGAATTTCTTCTCCCACAGTTTCAGGAGACTGTCTCAACACAGGACGGAACTAGCACTGCCCTTCAAACTTTCTTTTCGAGACAGGGTTTTCCTGTAGCCCCAGCTGTCCTGGAACTCATTCTGTAGACCAGGCTGGCCTTGAACTCAAAGATCGGCCTGCCTCTGCCTCTCAAGTGCTAGGATTAAAGGCGTGCGCCACCACACCCAGCCAAACTTTCTCAATCTCAGCTCCTGCTCCTTCATTTTGTCTCGAGGTACACACTTGGCCCATTGCTTTGGACTTGGACATTGAGAAAGTCGAGGTGCTCCACTCTCTTCCCAACTGAGAAGATTTGGGGTATATTCACTACTCCAGAGCCAATTACGGTTTCTGTCTATGAGAGGAAACTGACGTTCATTCCCACTTGTACACATGCTGCTGTTACCATCTTGGTGAAGTTTAATGCTATTATTTCCTGTTAAGCGCTAAGTGCTGCCAGGCTAAAAGAAACATCAAGAGAGCTAAGGAACAGTGTTTTCTCATATCCTTAACTCATTACACTGTCAACTTCAGAGTCTGATTTATCTGATCTTCAGATTATCAGCCATGAAGCCCATGCCACACACTTCAAGGAAAAAAAAAACAACAACAACAAAACAAAACCAAGAACAACAACAAAAACCCACCTCATCCCAGAAGGTCTCTTCAGTGCTTTAAGATAGTAATGACATTATTACTCGCACATTTTTTTCTACTCTCCAGAATATGGAAGTGAAACTTCCCTTGACAGTTCAAGGTATAATTAGCATTCCAGAACCTCTCAAGAACAGACTCTTCTGCATAGCCTGGCCTTACAAGTTTCCATTGCTCCACAAAGAACTCTGCTGAGAAACAGAAGCCAGTTAAGGAACCTTCTGGATGACTTCATTTCAAACAGGAGATTATCAGTAGCAGACCCAAGACACTTCAAGCTAGCTCCCCATCAAACTGCAGTAAATCTTAGCCATGATTCTTCCTACTCAGGTAATATACCTGAGTCATGCATTTATCCATTCATCAAAGAACTTTAGTACAGAAGACCAGGTGGTTGATTGACTAGTAGTCAGGGTAAGTACTAACATCAAGTGTAAACAGAACTTTATTTGAGCACAGAGGACTCAGTCAAGGACACTGAATGGTAAATGATGAGTTGGAGTCAGTATGAAGTAGAAAGTAACATAGCACCAGGTGTGGTGGGGCATGCCTCTAATCCCAGCACTTGGGAGGCAAAGGCAGGTAGAAATCTCTGAATAGAAGACCAGCCTGGTCTACATAATGAATTCCAGGACAGCTGGGGCTACAAGTACACCCTGTCTCAAAAAGACGGAAGAAAAAAGGAAGGAAGGGAGGGAAGGAGGGAGGGAGGGAGGGAATTCCAGAAAGGCATTATCCAAAGCACTGAATTTTCAAAGCTTCCGATATAATGACAAATAAGCCAGAGCCAATGAGACTGTGTATGCTGTTAGTGTGTGCTGTTCTGTTCATGCTTTTCCTCAGTGACCCGTGTGTGCTGTTAGTGTGTGCTGTTCTGTTCATGCTTTTCCTCAGTGACCTGTGTGTGCTGTTAGTGTGTGCTGTTCTGTTCATGCTTTTCCTCAGTGTCCTGTTGGTGTGTGCTGTTCTGTTCATGCTTTTCCTCAATGCCCTGGCACTCCTGAGTGACTGGAAGAAGAAATCACATCTACAACATAACTTGGTGGTAGGGTGCTTGCCTGGCGCACAAAAAACCTTGCTTCAGTCCCTAGAACTGAAAGACAGAAAGTCTTGTCTTTTCCACAAAGCTCAAGTTCTCAGTGCTCCCACTGACTAGAAACATCAGTTTTTCCCTGCCACATGGCACTGCCTAGACTGGTCTTTATCTCCTCCTTCCATTCCTCTCTTCCCTGCTTGATACGACCTATCCTGTTTCATTGGCCCTTGTCCGATTCTCCATAACAATTCATTGTTGATGCTGATTTTCCCCCTTCTTTAAAAACTGGGCTTTGGGGGCTGGAGAGATGGCCTAGCGGTTAAGAGCACCGACCGCTCTTACAGAGGACCCGGGTTCAGGCGGCCGAGAACTGCCTGAAACTCCAATTCCAGGAGAACTCCAGTTCTAGGGGAATCCAACCTCCGTGGCATTGCACGACATGGGTGCACAAACCTACATGCAGACAGTACATTCATACACATACAGAAATAAATTTAAAAAATCATTAAAAAAAACTGGGCTTTTGGGGCTGGAGAGATGGCTCAGCAGTTAAAAGCACCAACTGCTCTTGCAGAGGACCCGGGTTTGATTCCCAGCACCCACATGGCTAATAAAAACCGTCTTTAATTCCAGTTCCAGGGGAATCCGACAGCCTCTTCTGACCTCCGCCGCATTGCACAACACAGGTGCACCGACCTACATGCAGAGAGTACACTCATACACATAAAATATAATAAATAAATTAAAAAAATAAAAACTGGGCTTTTATCTGGGTTTCTTATAACCATGTCTCTGTTAATAATAACCTCATTTAAGACTAAGTTCCTAATATTCTCTTTTCCAGCTACAACCACAGTCTAGCTTGACTGTCATGGACTGAGTATTAGACTTTGGGATTCCCCAACATGATTCCTGCTGTCTGAAGAGACAAATTATGACTACTTTGCCTTGAATTTTTGTTGTTTGTTTGTTTTTGTCTTTTTGAGACAGGGTCTCCCTTTACTCCCAGCTGGCCTGGAACTTGCTATGTAGACCAAGATGGACTTGAACTCACAGAGATCTGCCTCCAGAGCACTAGGATTAAAGGCATGCACCACCACGCCCGACTTTGTTTTGTTTTTTGAGACAGGGTCTCAATATGTAGCTCTGTCCAGCCTGGAACTCCTAGAAATCCACTTGCCTCTGCCTCCCCAGTGCTGGGGCCAAAGGCGTGAACCACCATACCTGTTACCCTGAATTTTTCTTCTTGATTCACCTGATCTATTACATTTATCTGGGGAAAGGTATAGACCTATAGCTATATAAAACTAAAGCTATAACTGGAAAAGCCAGAGCTCTTTTCTTGTTACCTTTCTTATGCTAATGGATGTGTGCAATCCCAATTATCTCAAGCTATGTATTTTTTATTAAAAATAATGAGAGCCGGGCATGGTGGTGCCCACCCTTAATCCTAGCACTTGGGAGGCAGAGGCAGGCGGATCTTTGTGAGTACAAGGCCAGCCTGGTCTACAGAGTGAGTTCCAGGATAGCTAGGGCTACAGGGAGACCTTGTCTCAAAAACACACACACCAAAAAAATAATAATAATGATAAACAATTGAGCTATTTTCCACTTGAGTTTTGGGAGGTGCCAAGAATTTATCACTGATTTAACAGTTTTCTTGGAATGTCAGAAATGATACTAATACCTAAACAATACCTTATGGTTCTCCTTACTAGTCCTTTAAAGTCTTTCCTTCTCTTTTTATACTTTATTTATTATTTTTATTTTATTTTATGTGTATGAGTGTATTGCATGCATGCATACAAGTAAATGCACCGATGCAGCACTCCCAGAAGTCAGAAAGAAGCCATCAAATTTCCTGGAACTGGGGCCACAGACAGTTGTTAGAGGCCATTGAACCTAGGTCCTCTGCAAGAGCAATCTATTCTCTTAACCACTAAGCCATTTCTCCAGCCCCAAGTCTTTCCTTCTCTTATCCAAAGTAAAAAGATTAATAAACCCTCCAAATTTTTGGCCCACAGAAACTAGATAGTATTGGTCCTGCACTGCAGTATTAGTCTATCGAATATAAAGTCATACAGCCCCCAAAGGCAAATATTCATGCTTTTCTTTTACCCTTAAGTAATCTTGGTTTAAATTCTAAATGTACTAACAGGGAGTTGCTGATAGGAAGAATAATAAGCCAGGCTGAAGTTTATGTGAATAATTCGTGATGGAAATATTAATACCATTTCTGCTTTCTGACTTCAGAAAAATAATGCAAACTATGTTGGAAATAACTTAAAATATAGCACTACCTTTAGGGGCTTATTAAAATGAATCCACCAAATATTAAATCACACAATACTTTGTGGTCTAGGTTTTATATGTACTTGAACTAAAACAGATTTATAAAATATGCTATCATTTAGATAAATACTCATTTAAATTGTTCTTGACAAGCAACAGAGTTATAAGGTTATATAGCACTGAAGGAGTCAATTATGGTTGACTTCTCAAATTTCACTTCTCTTTTTTTCAAGTTTATTTTTTAATATTTTATTATTTTATTTTATGGGTATAAGTATATCGCATGCATGCATGTAAATGCACCTGTGTTGTGCAATGCCTGCAGAAGTCAAAACAAGGCATCTGATCCCCTGGAACTGGAGTTATGGACAATTGTTAGCTGTCGTGTGGGTTCTGGGACTTGAACCCAGATCCTCTGCAAAAGCAACCAGGGCTTTTAAACTCTGAGCCATCTCTCCAGCCCCTTAAGTTTATTTTTTATGTGTTTATTTTTTATATTTTGCCTGCATGTATATAGGAGCACCACATCTGTAAGAGTGCCTACAGAGTCCAGAAGAGGGCCCTGGGTCCTCTGGAACTGGAGGTGTAGATGGTTGAGTTGTTATGTGTGCTGGGAATCAAACCCAGGTCCTCTGCAAGACCAATACATGCTCTTTTTTTTTTTTTTTACTCTAATGTCACTTGTTTTATTGCATTAATAAGTTCTAAGTTTTCCCCTTTGTTTTTTTTTTATTTTTTTTTCATTTTTTAACAATAAGTAATAATTTATGAGTACAAGCATCCTCATGTAAAACCAATTTGCAAGCAGTTGTCCCCAAACCCACACAGCCCCTGGGTCCCACCATCCAGTTGGGGGGGGGGGCTGTATGTTCAATCAAGTTGATCAGATGAGTGTCCAGACTATATTGCTGAAGTTTCATCATTCACCCCAATCGCAGCCCTTACATTCTATCACGCCCCCTCTTCCACAGATTGTTCCCCAGGCTTAGAAAAGGGGTACAGGTGGACGAGAAGCAAAACAGTCTACTTTCTCTCGAGCTGTTGTCTTGGACTCTGGTCAATTCTGGCTGTTTCCTTTCATGGGCTGACAGTTTGTCCAGGAATAATCTTTCAATCCTACTAATGAAGCACAAGCAATTAGATATACAGGTATTTAAATAGTACTAATTGTTGTGGTAGGTTACTTTGCTATAGACACAGATGTTTGGATGGTATGTTAATCCATGAATTATGCTTTTTCTGTAAAATATGACAGGGTCTTACTGTGGCTTATAACATCTCCTAACCACTACAGGATGCAAGCTTGTGGCATCAGCCATGGGTTATTCCTGCAAGGAGAGAGCCAATAGCCAATTAGATTTGGGATATACAGGCATGTGGCTGCCACTGCTGCACAGTATTTCCAGGCAGGTGAGGTGTAGCTGGTGCTGACAGAGGAGTCTTGTTTGACTCAGGGAGACCTATATTTGCTTTATTGGTTTAGTGGCCTTTGGAAACACTCTCTGGTATTCCAGAGTCCAACTGTACACTTGTAAGTGCAGTCTCAATGCATCTTTCCCATGCTTACATCAGGTCTTCGACAGCAGGGCCTTATCGCCTCTCTTCTTGTAGGTATCCCAGTTTACAGGCAAGAAGCCTTTACCTTTTGGGGCGGGGGGCTTGGATCCCCTGGCCAACATCTCCTTGGTAGAATAATCCATTGCTGATATTAGAGCTCTCCTGTATTAATATATTTTGCTTAAGTGCATAGCTTAAGGAGACTTTAGTATTATATTTGGATCTGAATAGAGAATAATCCTTTTCACAGTTCCTATGTCTATTAGTCAATTAAAGAAGGCAGTTTTACCAGTTTTATAAGAGATTACCTCTATAACAGTTGGCTCCAATTTACAGTTAGAGAACGACCTCATCATCATCATATTTCTCCTTGTTCTATGAAGGGGAGGTAAGAAAGTCTCTCATATTAAAACTTTGTGGCACCTAGAAGGTAAGTTTCATTAGGACTCATTATAAATAGTTGTTACAAGTAGGATCCACAGAGGGGTTTGATGTCTGTAGCAATCTGAGGCTTTTCTTCCTTTCAATGTTCAGACGGGTCAACCTTTCTGTTGGCACTTTCTGGTACATCCTACTCAATGCAAAGCTGTATCTTTTCTTTCTCAGCCATTAAGTTGGTGACATTTTGTCCTGTTGGAACAAACAAATCTTTTCCCGTAGTTAGTTTTAAGATTTGAATTGCAAGGTTTTTGACGAAAAGGTTTCATGTCTATCTGTATCCCCCCCCCCTTTTTTTTAACCCATGAGTCTCCAGAAGACAGTTGTATTATACATAACTATAGGGTGGAATCAAGGCACAGATTTCATCAAATTCACCCATGTTGTTTTGGGTGACTATATATGATTAACTTGGGAAGCAAACTTAATTTTTACGTTAAATCATCTTAAAGAGAATGCTACAAGGTGATACTGTACAACAGAGAAATTATAGAGAACATTTGTATGTGCCAATCCCAAAGTTATTGCTCTACAGATTTTATGTAAAGCAAATGTGGGCAACAGCGAATTATATCTCCATTTAATTCAGATGCATTACCATTTTTATCAGATTCTGTAAACCAATGTTGTTTAATATACACATGTTTACTTTTACTTTTACTAAGTCCTAAAACACCATGTGTCCTGTAGACAGTGTCTAGGCGAAACTGGGTACTTGCTGAGCTCACGTCAATTAAATATGCCTTAATCGAATATACACCCGTGTCCCTCTCCCACCCATCCCCCCTTTCCAATTCACCATTTCAGTCCATTTTCTGATGCAGTCTTTCTGTTGTTCTTTTACTATGCCTCCCTCTCCATGAGAAATATTTATATCTGGGTTGTTGGTACTAGCATCCACATATGAGGGACACCATTTGTCGTTTGTTTTTCTGGGACTGTGTTACTTCACTTAACATAATGTCTTCCAGCTCCATCCATTTACCTGCAAATTTCATGATGTTGTCCCTCTTTACTGCTGCATAGTATTCCATTGTATACATGTACCACATTTTCTCTATCCACTCGTCAGTTGAAGGGCACCTGGGCTGGTTCCAGCTTTTTGCTATTGTGAACAGAGCTGCAATAAACATAGCTGTGCATGTATCTTTGCAGTAAGTTGTGTCTTGTGGGTATATACCCAGGAGTGGTATGACTGGGTCAAATGGAAGGCTCATTTTGAGTCTTCTAAGGGTTCTCCACACTGCTTTCCATAGTGGCTGTACAAGTTTACATTCCCACCAGCAATGGATGAGTGTTCCCCTTTCCCCACAACCTCTCCAGCACTTGGTATCATTCATGTTCCTGATCCTAGCCAGTCTTATTGGAGTAAGGTGATATCTCAGAGTGGTTTTAATTTGCATTTCCTTAATTATCAGAGATGTTGAACACTTCTTAAGATGTTTCTCGGCCATCTCTAACTCCTCCTCTGTGAAGTCTCTATTCAGATCTTTGCTCCATCTTTTGAATGATTCATTTGTTTTCTTTCTTCTTTGTTTTTTGAGTAGCTTGTATACTCTGGAAATTAATGCTTTGTCAGATGTATCTGCTGTGAAGGTTTCCTCCCACTCTGTGGGTCTTCTCCTCACTTCCTTTATTGCTTCCTTTGATGTACAGAAGCTTTTGAGTTTAATGAGGTCCCATTTGTCAATTGTCGATCTTATTTCTTGTGCAGCTGCTGTCTGATTTAGGAAGTCTTTTCCTACACCTATGTCTTGTAGTCTGCTGCCAAGCTTCTCTTCTATCACCTCCAGAGTTTGGGGTTTCACGTTGAGGTCTTTGGTCCATCTGGAGTTGACCTTTGTACAAGGTGAGAGGTAGGGGTTTAATTTCATTCTTCTACAAGTGGTGATCCAGTTTTGCCAGCACCACTTGCTGAAGATGCTGTCTTTCTTCCATTGTGTCTTCTTGGCCCCCTTGTCAAATATGAGGTGGCTGAAATTGTATGAGCTCAGGTTTGGATCTTCAGTTTTATTCCATTGGTCAACTGGTCTGTTTTTGTGCCAGTACCAGGCTGTCTTTATGACTATAGCCCTATAGTATAGTTTGATGTCTGGTATAGCGATCCCCCCTGTATTGCTCTTTTCACTCAGGGTTGCTTTGGCTATTCGGGGTCTTTTGTTTTTCCAAATGAAATTGAGGATTTTTTTTTCCAGGCCTGTGAAGAAACTCTTGGGGATTCTGATTGGGATCGCATTAAATCTGTACACTAGTTTGGGTAGGATGGACATTTTTACTATATTTATTTTCCCAATCCATGAGCATGGGAGGTTTGTCCATCTTCTGATGTCTTCCTCAATTTCCTTTTTCAGGGGTTTAAAATTTTTGTTGTAGAGATCCTTGGTGTCTTTGGTTAGGTTTGTTCCTAGGTATTTTATTGTTTTTGAGGCTATTGTGAGTGGGAAGGTCTCCTTGTAGTCCTTCTTCAGTTGCTTGTTGTTGGTGTAAAGAAAGGCTACTGATTTTTCTAGATTTATTTTGTATCCTGCCACTTTACCAAAGCTCTTAATCATTTCTAGGAGTTTTCTGGTGGAGTTCTTAGCATCCCTTAGGTAGACAATCATATCATCAGCAAAAAGGGATAGCTTGACTTCCTCTTTTCCAATTAGAACTCCTTTAATTTCCTTTTCTTGCCTTATTGCCCTAGCAAGGGTTTCCAGCACTATATTGAAAAGGAGTGGTGACAGGGGGCAGCCTTGCCGAGTTCCTACCTTTAAGGGGAATGCTTCTGTCATTTCCCCATTTAGGATGATATTGGCTGTGGGTTTCCTGTATATGGCTTTGATTACATTGAGGAATGATCCCTCCAGACCAATTCCCTCCAGGACTTTAAACATGAAAGGATGCTGGATTTTGTCAAAGGCTTTCTCCGCATCAATTGAGATGATGGTGTGGTTTTTGTCCTTCAGTCCATTGATATGTTTGATGATGTTTATTGATTTTCGTATGTTGAACCATCCCTGCATCTCTGGTATGAATCCAACTTGGTCATGGTGGATGATTTTCTTGATGTGAGTCTGTATGCGATTTGCCAGAATCCTGTTTAGAATTTTGGCATCTGTGTTCATTAGGGAGATGGGTCTATAGTTCTCCTTTTTGGTTGTATCTTTCCCTGGTTTTGGTAGTAGCGTAATGCTGGCTTCATAGAAGGAATTTGGGAGAAGTCCCTCCATTTGTATCCTTCTAAACAATTTAAGTAGTAATGGTTGTAAGTCTTTACGAAATATTTTATAGAATTCTGCCGTGAATCCATCCGGGCCTGGGCATTTTTTGGTTGGGAGGCTACTTATTACATCTTCGATTTCTTCCTGTACTATTGGTCTGTTTAGGCTGTCGATCTCTTCTTGGTTGAGCTTTGGTGATTCCCAGGATTTCAGATATTCATCCATTTCTTCTAGGTTTTCAAACTTAGTAGAATATAAGTTTTTGAAGTAGTCCCGTATGATTGTCTGGATCTTTTCATTGTCTGTTGTGATATTTCCCCTTTCATCACAGATTCTATTGATTTGGAGTTGTTCCCTCTTTCTTTTGGTTAACTGGGCTAGAGGTCTGTCTATCTTGTTTATTCTCTCAAAGAACCAACTTTTGGATTCATTGATTTTTTGTATGGTTTTCTTTGTTTCTATTTCATTGATCTCTGCTCTGATTTTTGTTATTTCTTCTTGTCTGCTCCGTTTAGGGTTCATTTGTTGTTGTCTCTCAAGTATTTTTAGCTGCAGTGTTAGATCATTCACTTGTGCTCTTTCTGTTTTTTTAATGTGGGCACTTAGAGCTATAAACTTCCCTCTTAGGATTGCTTTAAGAGTGTCCCATAGATTTTGCTGTGTTGTTTTATCATTGTCATTCAGTTCCAGGAATGTTTTTATTTCTTTTTTTATTTCTTCCTTGACCCACTCATTATTCAGGAGAGTGTTGTTTAGTCTCCATGTGTTCCTGTAGGTTGTAGGGTTTATTCTGGTGTTGATATTGAGTTTTATTGCACTGTGGTCTGATAGAATGCATGAGATTATTTCAATCTTTTTATATTTGTTGAGTTTTTCCCTGTGTCCCAGTATATGGTCTATTTTGGAGAATGTTCCATGAGGTGCTGAGTAGAAAGTGTATTCTCTGGTGTTTGGGTGAAATATTCGGTAGATGTCTGTGAGGTCCATTTGGTGTATTGTGTCATTTAGTTCAGATGTCTCTCTGTTTATCCTTTGTCCTGTTGATCTGTCTAGAGGACTTAATGGGGTATTGAAGTCCCCTAGTATTAGTGTGCTGGGGTTAATCTGTGCCTTGAGATCCTGAAGAATTGTCTTTATAAAGTTTGGTGCACTGATGTTTGGTGCATATATATTTATGATTGTGAAATCTTCATCGTCAATTGTTCCTTTAATAAGGATGTAATGGCCCTCTTTGTCTCTTTTGATTTCTTTTGCTTTGAAGTCTATTTTGTCTGATATTAGAATAGCCACACCCGCTTTCTTTTTGGTACCATTTGCTTGGAATACTTTCTTCCAACCCTTCACCTTAAGTTGGTGCCTATCCTTGAAATTGAGATGGGTTTCTTGTAGACAGCATATAGATGGGTTTTGTTTCCTAATCCATTCTCCCAGTCTATGCCTTTTGATTGGGGAGTTTAGCCCATTAATATTTAAGGTTACAATTGAAAGATGGATGTTGCTTCCTTTCACTTTATTATCCATTTGGACTTCTAGCCTTTGATTTTGCTCCTATGGTTATGTTTTTGTTAGTTTCTTTTCCTAGGTGTTTGAGGATTGTTGCTCCTCTCTTCTGCCCTTTGAATTGCTTCAAGTATTTTATGAAGAGTTGGTTTTCCAGACATGTATTCCATCATCTTGTTTATGTCATGGAAGATTTTTCTCTCTCCTTCAAGTATAGTCGACATTTTTGCTGGGTAAAGTATTCTGGGTTGGCATCCATAGTCCCTTAACACAGGGAATGCTTTGCTCCATGTTCTTCTTGCTTTCATGGTTTGAGGCGAGAAGTCAGTTGTAATTCTGATGGGTTTCCCTTTGTATGTGACTTGTTTTTCTTTTGTGGCCCTCAGAATTTTGTCTTTGTTTTGGGCATCTAGCATTTTAACTATGATATGGCGTGGGGTGTTTCTTTTCTGATCTTGTCTATTTGGGGTCCTATGTGCTTCTTGTATTTGTATGGGCTTGTCTATTTTTAGTTTGGGGAAATTTTCATCTATTATTCTGTTGAAGATCTGATCAATACTATTCTCTTGAGATTCTTCTCCTTCCTCTATTCCTATGATGCGGAGGTTTGGTCTTTTCATAGTGTCCCATATTTCCTGGTTGTTCCACTTTTGTGTATTTTTAAATTTTTCATAATCTTTATTTGAGCTTTTTAATTGCTCTGTGTTATCTTCCAGGTCTGATATTCTTTGTTCTGCTTCCTCCATTCTACTTCTGAGGCTTTTTCCTTTTCTTTCTTCTTGATTGACTGAGTGTTCTAATTCCTTTTTTGTTTCCTCCTGTGTTTTCTTTAGTACCTCCATTTCCTTTTTGAGCTTCTCAATCTCTTCTTTGTGCTTCTCAATCTCTTCTTGGTGCTCCTTTCTTCTTTGGTTGGCTTCCTTTTTCAGTGTTTCTACTTCCTTTCGGAGTTTGTTTTTTCTCCCTCTAGTTCTTTCTGGAGTTTGTCAGTCTGTTCCTTTAGTTCTTTCTGAAGCTTGTCATTGTATCCCTCTAGGTCCTTTTTGAGTTTTTCATTCTCTCTCTTTAGTTCTCTGAATTCTTTATTTTCTTTAATTTCTCTGCATAGGTCTGCAATTATTCCTCTAAGATCTGTGTCTTGGGTCACCTCCAGGGGGATCCCATTGTAGCTCTCTCCTACAGGTTTGGGAGAGCCTGGTGCGGGATTATCCTGTGCCTTTCCCATGTTGTCCCTTTATCGTGTCCCTGGCATGTGGGTTTCCCTTTTGTGGTTCAAATCACAAATGTCTTTTCACTATGTTAGTGGATGGTTTTGCTTGCCTCCTTCTGATGTTTTTTTTTCTTTCCTCTTCCTTGTTTATGGCGTATCGACTTGTGTAGGTTTCAGGCTTTCAATTTTGTTTATATATTGTATATTGGAAGCCTAAGTCACTCTTCTCTTCCTGTTCTGAAGGTTCTCCAAAAGAAAGTCCACTTGGATTCCCACCAATTCCAGTTGGCGGGGGTGGGGTGGGGTGGGGGGCTATATGCCTGACCTAGCCCGTGCCCCGGTACTTGCCTGAGTGACTTCCAGCCTCCTGCCTGCGCCTCAGGAGCCGGCCTGCACAAAGCCAGAGAGGGACCAAACCAAACCCAAACCCGACCCTCTGGTCATGATGCAAAGGCAAGACGGGCACCCCCTACAAGAGGACTCAGAGTCGCAACCCTCTTCCAGCAGCCCCAGAAACAGACTACCCCAAAATGTACCTACCTGAGTGACTTCCGGCCTCCTGCCTGCGCCTCAGGAGCTGGCCAGCACAAAGCTACAGAAGGACCAAACCAAACCCCCCAATACATGCTCTTAACTGCTGAGTCATCTCTCCACCCCCCAAATTTAAATAAATTAGTTCAGCTTGCCACTTTATATACTGATACTTCACTGATAAATATTTTTCTCTTTCTTCTTGAGATAGGGTCTCATGTAGCCCAGACTAGCCTTGAACTTGCTATTACCTGAAAATGGCCTTCAGTTTCCTGATCCTCCTAATTCCACTGCCTGAGTGCCAGCCTGAGTGCCAGAATGACAAGTATGTGCTAATGTCCAGCTTTATGTGGTACTACGTATCAGAATCAGGGCTTTAGGACTGTTGGGCAAGCTCTACCATCTGAGCTATATCAAGAACTCTAGCAACTTAGCAAACAACCCCAGCTTAAAAAACGTAAAAAGAGGTTTACCTTTCAAAATCATTCTTCTACAGCTAAGAATGTATTTATAACAATGGCACTAAATAGCAACAAGAAAAGACCAGAACTACTGAGCATTTTCTAAGGGCCAGATACTGTGTTTTATAAGTTGTGTGAACTACCATACTGAAAAATTGCAATATTCCTACTAGGTAGAACCATTATCAGCCGCACCTGACAGAGAGCAGATGGAGAGACAGAAAGTAGCTCTTAAGCAGAACAACGAGGCCACCCAGTCAGCAAACAGCCGACCTGGGACAAGAGCCCGGGCAGCCTGCCTCTTATCCTGCCACCAGTGTGTGCTTGGGCCACACTCTGCTCTGATTTTGAACCTTGGGTTATTTCTCTGCATATTATTTTATATGCTGTACTTTATTTTTTTACTTGATTAAATGAATACAAATGGAAATTGATAGGAATTTAGGAATACCCATTATGAGGAAAAGGAGGCAACAGCAACTAAAACCACCACTGTTGTAGCATAAAGGAAAGCTAAGCAAATTCCCAAAAATATAGTTTAAAATTCCCTCTTGGAGGACCCAGGGGTTCACAGAGGGAAAGCTCTGGTAATCCTTTCAGACATTTGTTTTGGGGACACACAATGTCTCCAGAACCAACTCCAGCGAGTATGTCTTCAGCATGGTAAAAATTTGGCTGCTTCTCCTTTCCTCCTGAGAGAGAAACCAGATGTTTTCCAGACCACTTAATATTACAGCGACTACAGAAAATCACTTTCATCCCTTTTTGCTTCCAAAATGGCTTCAAATTTGGGCAAAAAAGAGAAAGGCATTAACTTAAAGAAGAAACAGCAGCATAGAGTGGCTACTGCTGGGCTCTGGGGACCAGGAAGGCTTGTTTTACTGTTCTTTTTGGTTTTTTTCCCCTACAACAAACAAAGCATTCTCATAATTATGTGAGACAAAACAGTATTATAAGGCTAATTTTTACTATCAACCCTAAAACTTTGTAGCTGTGGTCTTCCTTCCCACACTAGCTAGAAAGAAAGACCTACAACCACTGGACAAAGACAGAGAAAAATAATAGGAATAGCTGCCCCAAGAAAACGCTGCTACTAAGAGAGAGCTTAAAAAACAACGATGGACTAAAAGCAGGAGACCAACAAAAGAAAACAAACATGCAAAGAAGCATATCAACAGAACCAGCACATGTATCTGGAAATCTCCTCAGACTACTAGCCCTCCAAATCTGTTGGGCAACTCTAACCAGGCATTTTCAGTCCTTGCTTCTGTTTCTCCATCTGTGTTGCTTCAACATCTCCTAGCTTAATATTTGAAGAGAATAATTAACTTCACTTCAAAAAATGATTTATTTTTCAAGTACAAACTTATTAAGAAAAGGTGAAGGGAGCCAGGTGTGGTGGTGCATGCCTTTAGTCCCAGCACTCTGTAAGATCAAGACCAGCCTGGTCTACATAGTGAGTTCCAGGCCAGCCAGAGCTACAGGGAGACCCTGTCTTGAGGAGGAAGAGGAGGAGGAGAAGGAGGAGAAGGAGGAGGAAGGGAGGAAGGAGGGAAGGAGGGAAGGAGGGAGGGGAAGAAAAACTTAAATTCTCGAAATCCATACGAGTCAGTGGGGCCCAGGCGTTTTGTTTGGGTGGCGCATATGCCTTTCATAACCTCGGCACTGGGAGGCAGAGGCAGGTGTATCTTGTTCGTTCAAGGCACCCTGGTCTACAGAGCGACTTCCAGGGAAAGGCTGGGGGGCAAAAAAAAAAAAACAAAAAAAAAAACAAACAATTCAAACATATGCAGATGTAACACTCATACACAAAAAAAATTTTTAATTTTTTTTATGTGTATGAATGTACTGTCTGCATGTAGGTCTGTGCACCCGTGTTGTGCAATGCCGCAGAGGTCAGAAGAGGGTCTCGGATTCCCCTGGAACTGGAGTTAAAGACGGTTCTCAGCCACCATGTGGGTGCTGGGGATCGAACCCGGGTCCTCTGCAAGAGCGGTCTTAACCGCTAGGCCATCTCTCATGTTCTAGCAGGGGCTAAGCTTGAGTCTGAAGTAGATTTGGGTAAAATTGGTCATATGTACTACTGTTTTCCAACTATACTTATTTTGTTGCTTTTGTTTTTGAGACAAGGTCTGCTTATAGCCTCAGCTGGCCTGGAACTTGCTATGTAGACCAGGCTGGCCTCAAAACTCATGGAGATCTGCCTGCCTCTGCCTCCCAGTGCTGGGATTAAAGGATAACTACACTTTTTTTTTTTAAGAAATGTTGACCAACTGCCTTGTTTTACTTTTTTCCTCATCTTTGACCCAAAATTTCCCCCACTCCTGCTCTTCTTTAACCCCCTTTTGCATAATCATACTCAATTGTACATCTTTGATAATCATGGAAAATAGCTGTAACCAGAATCACCTGTATTAAACAGAATTCCAAACAGAAAAAACATTCTTTCCATTCCCTGATCATAATGCTCCTTATGTCAGGATTCTAAACATACAACAATGACAGAATAGGGACAATCCAGTTCTCTGGAGTTTACCAAAGTAATAATACAATTATACGAAACATACAGAGGAGTGCTCAAATACATACCAATGAGTATTCAAAGTCTATATTCCATCTAGGAAAAATGCAAATGACTAATCATTTGCATGTGAATGAATAAATGAGTAAGTGGGAATTCCACATTAATGTGGAGATTTTTTCTAATAGCATGGATACAGGACTACTCTACTCCCAGCATCTTAACAAAATAATTATTTCCTATTTTAAATGTTTTGACATTTTATTTATTTATTTTTAAATTTTATTTATTTCTGTATGTGTATGAATGTACTGTCTGCATGCAGGTCTGTGTACCCATGTCGTGCAATGCCGCAGAGGTCAGAAGAGGGCGTCGGATTCCCCTGGAACTGGAGTTCTCCTGGAATTGGAGTTTCAGATGGTTCTCAGCTGCCATGTGGGTGCTGGGGATCGAACCCGGGTCCTCTGTAAGAGCAGTCGGTACTCTTAACAACTAGGCCATCTCTCCAGCCCCATGTTTTGACATTTTAACTGGTAAAAATGTCCCTAAATTTGATCAACTATGTAAGTAAAGTTCATGATTATGAGTTAACTATTTGATCACTCTCAAATACTAGGAGACTTTCATCAATATGTGTATCAGCATATATTAATTAATCATTCAACTATATTTCAATGGAGAATTCAGATTTCAAAACATCATTCTTCTGTTTCTTGAGGAAGTTGTTTAGTTTAGCGGGGTTTAGGGGATTTTCTTGAGAAAGGGTTAGCCTCAAATTGACAGAGATCTGCCTGTCTCTGACAGGACTAAAGGAATGAACCACCACCCCTGACTAAAACACCATTTTCATGGCCATGCAAAACCATGTAAAAAAAGTTGACAGCATTTAGCAACATGTTTCTAAATATGAAGCCATGTTCCCTGAAAGAAAATAAATCTATTCTACTAATATAACATTTATTAGAAACATTCCCTAAAAGGAAATGTGGCTTTTATTCACCTTTGTGTTACATACAATAAAAGTCTTTCTGAATACTAAAGTCCAAAGGAAATGCTTTGAAACGTGTTTCTAAGCTTACCTACATAATTATAGACAAAAATATAGTCATTACAGGATGAAATTTTGTTGCTTTTTCTGGGTTTGATTAACTGAAATCTAACCCTGCATTAAACATGCATTTCCTTTCTTCCTTGTCACACATCCTACGTGCAAGGGAAGTAATGATAAGTCATTTTCCACATTTCTGCTCTCTGTATTTCTTCTATCCTTTCCAAGTAAAAGCACAGTCAGGTTGCAAGGTGCCTCCTGGATCACAGCAGGTAAAATACTGTCCCCTTTTCTGAGGACAGCCAATGACAAAACCCAGGAGCATTCATACTCAGGTGGCAAAAAGCATGTCCATTCAATAGAAAAAATGGAATATAAATTCCAAGAAATTATGATGACTCAACCTTGAATCATATTTGAGTGATACACTTTCCTGTGACATTGACATTCACCTGGAACCACATAGATGCCAAGCAAGAAGCCCCATCCACAGACAGCTCTCTAGGCATTTATCTAGTGCAAATATTAGAAGATTCAGCATGAGTAGGGTTGCATGCTGAGGACAGAAAGTGAAATGCCAGGAGGCATATTAAAAGCCAGTGTAAATGGTGCGATTCATGGCAGAGAGCCATTGAAAGGGATGCATGCATTTAGTGTTAATAGAAAACAGGGATGGCAGCAAGAGATATACGGCTTCCATTTCTCCTTTCCTGACACAGAAATCATTTAAATACAGAATAATACATAAGCCTGAGTACCTTCCAGGAGTTGTATAAACATTCCTGAGTTATGGACAGTGATAAGGTCCAAGTGAAACACAATATGAAAACTTTGGCTTCATGATTCATTTCATGTTTTAATCAATGAACGAACTGGTAAACACAACCATGTGCCCACCGCTGTGCTACAGAAGAGCAAAGTGCTCCAGAAACACACTAACAAGCAAGGCCTCCTCATAGCACGCCAAGTCGGTATCAAAATTGGGACTTTTCACACATAGAAATGAGTTGTTTTCTTAAAGTTTGTCATAAATCTTAGTATAATTCTAGGTTAAGACTGTTATTCAAGAATTATTACTGGTAGTACCCCATTTTCTCTCAAAATGTTCCAAAACTGGACTATAAATGTTGTGGTCATCTTATTATAACAAGCTACTTCAGTAGAGAATGTATCACTTGACATGCTTCATTTAACAAAGTTTTGTCTTAATATCATTAAAAAGGACATTCACTAAGATATACCTTTGATTCTTTTATAGATACTTGGTTTTCTAAATTGTCAAGGATGTATCAAACACTGATCCAATTACATATGAATCTCTAAACTACAGAGCCCAAAGCCTTCCCTCATAAGGGATTTCTTATTTGTTTGAATTTGCTTTTGTTTTATGAGACAGGATCTCAATGTACAGCCCTGGCTGGCATAGAACTCACTTCTAGACCAGGCTGCCTCTGCCTTTCAGATGCTGGGATGTGCACCACTGTGCCCTTTTTTTTTAATGTGTACAGTATGACTGCGTGAATTCATGTGTATGGTGTTTGTACAGGTGCCAGCGGAGGCCAGAGGGTGTCACATCTCAGGAAAGGGGGTTATAGGAGGTTGTGAGTGGTGCAAACCAAACCCCAATTGTCTGCCAGAGCAATAAGAGCTCTAACTACTGAGCCACCTCTCCAGCCCCAGAAGACTTTATTTTTCATTAATCCTATAATTTACAGACCCACTTATTGAAAAGTTCTCTTCATACCTCAACTAGCTGGAGAGACAGCTCAGCTGTTAGAGCATTTTGTGCTCTTGCAGAGGACCCAGGTTCAGTTTCCAATATCCACATGGCAACTCACAATCACCTGTAAGTCCAGGTCCAAGGGATGTGTTGCTTTCTTCTGGCTGCTGCAGGAGTATGGTGCATTTACATGCATGCAGGTAAAATACTCATATACATATTTGATTGGTAGATAGACAGATAGATAGATATAGATAGATAGATAGATAGATAGATAGATAGATCTAATTCTTTCGGTATGGTGGCTCATGCTTGTAACCACAGCACT
Source organism: Rhizomys pruinosus (assembly GCA_009823505.1). NCBI lineage: Eukaryota > Metazoa > Chordata > Mammalia > Rodentia > Spalacidae > Rhizomys > Rhizomys pruinosus. The sequence continues at coordinate 37,845 of VZQC01008495.1, read as the reverse complement.
GGAAAGGCTGAAGTGGAAGGATCAATGCAAGTTCAAGGCCAATCTGGGCTACAGAGTGAAATCATTCACCACAAAAGTTAATAAACACTGACTGGGTAGCTTAGAAAGAGATAGGTCTGGGGAAGAAGGATACAAAAAACCTGCAAGATACAGTTTCTATTTTCCAACAGTCTATAAAACACTAGTTGTTTATCCATCCATCTCTCAATCCCATCCGTGTAGCCACCTAACCATCAATCAGTCCATGAACTACCAATCCATGGTCAAAGAACAGATTGAAATAAGTGATGTCAGTAGTGTGTCTACCAGGACACGCTTTTGATTACATATAATAGTAACTAAATAGTAGTACACCACTATATTATTTTCATCTAACTAGCATCTCTAGTTAGCCTGGTTGCAGAGAATCAAGATGTCCATAGGGATAAGGGTCCTCTTGCCTCTGTTATAGTCACCATCATAGTGACCTTATCATTGCGAGAAAGCTGATCTCTATCTGCAAATCTAAATTTGGGGTGGGAAGGAGAAAGGCAGTGAAAATTTTCTTGGAAATTCCAGAAGATTTTAACTTAAATATCATTTCAGAACCTTCACACAGAAAGTGACACTTAATTTCGAAAAAGCTGGCAAAGTGTCTGGACCTTTTAGAACATACAAGGTAAGTTCAGTTCTACTACCCACAAAAACCAGGCAATGGGGAATTCTCATAGGAAGCCATCATCTGCTCTTGCACCTGTTCAATTCAATAGACATATTTTGAGCATTACTGGATGCTACACAACTATTTTAGCTGCTAGAGATGGAGAAAGCAAAAAATTAGACTTTTTCTGTGGAAATTTAAATTCCAGGCAGGAATGCAAACACTAAGACTAGTAATAGTGACTAAAGACCATCGCAAGAGCCACCAGGGCTGGCAAATGGCTTCTTGAAGAGATGTCATCCCAGCCAACCCCTGAAAAGGAAGCTAAATAGAAGATGTTATAAGGGAGAAAAGTCCCAGGTAGAAGATACACTATATTCAAAGGATCAGAGGTGAAGGTACATTTGGGAACTGAGGAAACTGTGTTTTATTCTAAGGGATGTAGACCTACCACAAGGAAAGCAGCACAGTGCAATGAAGAGGTGCACATTTAGGTCTAATCATCTGGACTACAGAGTAAGAATAAATTAGAAATGGGTAACAAGTCATACAGGGATATCATGGATAGCCAAAAAGACCATGACTAGATGCAGGTTCCAGACATTAAGAAGGAAGATAATAACCTAGGAAGGATCACTGCATAAGATGGCAGATGAGAAGCTGCCTCTATGTCGCTGGCTATGATGGTTTATACTGACACTAAACTTGACAGGCTGTGGTGTGACCTTGGAGACAAATCTCTGAGTATGTCTACAAGATGAGTAGGGCAGACCCCCTCTAAATACAGGGAGCACCATCTGCTGAGCTTGGTCCATAAAACAGCAGGAACAGCGAAGTCTAACAGGACTTCCCCACCATGATGACCTTACCCTCAAGCTGTGAGCCAAAATAAACCATTCTCCTTCAAGTTGCTTTAGTCAAAGTATTTTATCAGAACAACAGGAAAAGAAACCAAAACAGCGATTGGTACTGAAGGCTGGCAAGCTGGTTCAGTGGGCAAAAGTGCTGGCTAGGCAAGGCTGGCAAGCACACACACACACACACACACACACACACACACACACTCACACACATGCACACTAATACAATAAGAAGTAATAAACCAGTACCAAGAAGCAGGGCCTAAGAATCATGAAGCTCTTAGGCTTTTGGAACTGCTGTGCACAAATACAAAGAAAAATTATGTTGAGGAGTTTAGCCCTAGCAAGTTGTTTCCAAGCTTGATGGGCCATGCTAGTAAGAGCTTGGAAGAGAGAAATGTGAAGAGAAGGGCAGAACGTGGAGGCTGGCTCATGAAATTTCAGAGGAGAACACAAACTCTATCAGAAAGAGACCGGGCTAGGGGCTATTTGTGTGATACTTTGGCCAAGAATCTAGCTTCATTCCACCTGTGTCCTAACAACCTGAGTAAAGTTCAATTTTAAAGATAATATACTAATTTGTTTGGTAGAGGAAATTTCAAGACAGGAGAGCATTCAGGCTGTGGCATGGCTACTTTTTATTATACTTATTCAGGCCTACAATGAAAAATAGCAAACAGTTGGGCAGAAGGTTATAAAAAATGTGCAGTTTGTTAGAAAGGAAAAGAGTTTAAGGACATTAAAGCTTGTAGTCCAGGTGCATGCTGGAAAAGAGGCTGAAATTAGTACAGAGAAATATCCTGCTCTGCACTGGGACAATAGGAAATGTGCCCAAAGGAAAAGACCCCATCTACCAAAGGCTTGAACTTTGGAAAATGGGAAGTTATTTGAAAGAAGAGAGTCTGAACTTAGAATGCAGCTGAAGGGATTCCCTGCTGCTTGAAGGCAAATGCATAGGGAAGTGCTTCCTCAGGATCAGCACACAGAAGTTGATGCAACTGTGGTCCATCCCAAGCTAGCGGCAGAACTTTTCATACTGGTTTTGCAGCATGAAAGATGCAAGATTGAGTGGGTCATAGAGTCTTACACCACAGTTCCAGAGGCAATGTGTGGCAAGGTCAGAGTCCCACAGCTTTTACATGAAGCTGTGAGGGGGGAAGCAATGGAAGCTCCAGAATATTATAGATGCTAGGACCATGGGATGGATGTCTACCTGCTCAGGACAGCTGAAGGAAAGGAGCAGAGCTGACCTAGGACAGAGGCTGTGTGTACTGGAAGAGGCAGAGCTAAAGAGGTAGGCCGCCCAAACCCTTTGCCCTCCAGATGCCATTACAAGCCCCGGATGCTGGGCATGGAGCTTCAGGATCTGGCATATTCTCTGCGGGGTTTCCACCTTCTTTGGTCTGATCATTCCTTGCTATGCCGATTCTTCCTTTTGATGATGGGAATACTCACTCTGTGCCTTTGGATAGTGGAACCATATAATTTTTTTTATATTTTATAGAAGCTCACAGTTAAGAGATTTCCTTGAATTTTACTTGGACTTTTTGACAGTACTGGGACTGTTTAAAGGTGGGACTTTCGAAATTGAACTGAATGAACTTTACATTATGAGATGGGCATGAGCCTATGGTGATGAAAGGTAGAAATCTGTGGCTTAAATAAAACTGATATATTTGGGTGTCAAGTTGACAAGGGGTGGGACTGGGATGGTTTATATTACTAATTTAACAGAATCTAAAGTCACCTTGGAGACAAATCTCTGGGCATGCTTATGAGGGATTATCTTGATTAGGTTAGATAAGGGGGGAAGACCCACTCTAAATATGGGTGTCATGTTCCCCTAGGCTTGGGTCCTGAACTGAAATTTTGTTAAGCTACCTAAGCATGGAAACAATGCGATCAGCTGTATCAAGCTCCTGCCACCAGGACTCACTGCCATGATTGGCATTGCCCTCAAACTGTGTCAATAACCCTTCTCCCTTAAGTTACTTCTGCCAGGATATTTTACTGCATTCAACAGGAGAAGTAACTAAGACACCAGCAAATGAGAAGTCAGCATTAAAAATAGTAGACTTGGGGCTGGAGAGATAGCCTAGTGGTTAAGAGCACAGACTGCTCTTGCAGAGGACCCAGGTTCAATCCCCAGCACCCACATGGCAGCTGAGAACTATCTTTAGCTCCAGTTCCAGGGGAGTCTGACGCCCTCTTCTGACCTCTGCGGCATTGCATGACATGGGTGCACAAGCCTACATGCAGACAGTACACTCATACACAAACAAAAATAAAATTAAAAAATTAAAAAAAAAATAGTAGACTCTAAGCCAGGCATAGTGGCACATACCTTTAATCCCAGCTCTCAGGAAGCAGAGACAGGCGGATCTCTGTGAGTTCAAGGCCAGCCTGTTCTACAGAGTGAGTTCCAGACCAGCTAGGGCTATAGGGAAACCCTGTCTCAAAAAGACCCAAATAATAATATTGATAGCAATAATAATAATATTACTATTATTTCAGCTGACGCATGCTTGAAAAAAATATTACTATTATTATTAGCAATAATAATAATAATAATAATAATGGAGATTATTCCTGTGAGACAAAAAGCTCGAGAATGTCAGAAACACAAGGATAACACAAAACTGGGAAATAAATATGGGTCACACGAAGAAGTGAGCACAAGTGAGATCTATAAAGCTCTGTGGAGAAGCAGCTATTAACAGCCACCAACTCATGCCCAACCACACTGTAGTGCTTGTAGGAGGCTGGGGTTAGCAATAGCTGCTGGGAGGTGCTGTCCCATCCTGGACACAGGTGCCATAAAAATTATGAGCTGGGCTGGGCGTGGTGGTGCACGCCTTTAATCCTAGCACTTGGGAGGCAGAGGCAGGCGGATCTTTGTGAGTTCAAGGCCAGCCTGGTCTACAGAGTGAGTTCCAGGACAGCTGGGGCTACAGGGAGACCCTGTCTCAAAAAGACCAAAAAAAAAAAAAAAAAATTATGAGCTGGGTACAGACTATCCAGAGAATGGCGATGCACTGCAGGCTGTGGAGACTGCAACAAAAGTCTGATACAGGAGCCTGAAATAGACACTCTATACGTTCCCAGGAGACACTGGCCTAAGGCACCACTACTGCCTCTGATTAGGTAAGCAACAGCATGGCAATGTGAGACGTGTGCTGAGCCTGGCACAGACTCCCAGAGGACACAGAGACCTGGTTATGTCCTAGATCCAGGGTCTTTCCTTGTGATATCACTAGATGTTTAGAAACTGAAGGTAGGTAGGAACGTGACGCCATCAGTAGTGGGAAAACAGCATGCTGTTAACCTTAGTAAGCCTGGGAACGGGCTTGGGGGGCAAAACGGAAAATGACTAAGCTGAATAGCTTCGGTCATTAACTTGACACACCAGGGAAGAGGGAACCTCAGTTGAGAACTTCCTGCACTGGTTGGCCTGCAGGCATGTGAGGAGGCACTTCCTTGATCGCTGGGTGATGTGGAAGGGCCTCTGGGCAGGTGGTCCTAAGTTGTCGAAAGTAGTCAGAGGGGCTAGAGAGGTGGCTCAGTGGTTAAGAGCACTGCCTGCTCACGCAGAGGACCTGGGTTCAATTCCCAGGGTTGTAGCTAACAAACATCTGTACCTCTAGCTCCAGGGGATCCAACACCCTCTTCTGACCTCCATGGGTGTTGCACAACACATACATGCAGGCAATACACTCATATACATAAAATAGAAATATAAATACTTTTTCAGAAAAAAGAAATCAGGCTAAGCACAGGGCAGAGGAGCAAGGCAGTGAGCAGCATTCCTCCAAGGTCTCGGCTTCAGTTCGGGCCTCCAGGCTCCTGCCTGCTCCAGTTCCTGCCTTGGCTTCCCTCAGTGATGTCACCTGGAAGAGTAAGATACAATAAACCCTTTCCTCCCTAAGTTGGTTTTGGTCAGAGTATTTTATTGCACAAACAGAAACCAAACTAAGACAGTGAGGGAGAATTCTTCCAAGCACTGAGTAATCTGCCAACCATCCCTATGAAATAACCTTTCTCTGGCCATTTTACAGACGAAGAAATTGAGGTACAAAAAAATTAAGAAGCGAGGTCATGGCACTAAGTCACAGCAGAGCCAGCACTACCGAGCTCAGGTCACATGGAACAAAGTCACGGCAGAGCCAGCACTACCGAGCTCAGGTCACATGGAACGAAGTCACGGCAGAGCCAGCGCTACCGAGCTCAGGTCACATGGAACGAAGTCACGGCAGAGCCAGCGCTACCGAGCTCAGGTCACATGGAACAAAGTCACGGCAGAGCCAGCACTACCGAGCTCAGGTCACATTTCTCCCCTTCTAAATTGTTCTCAGAATAAACTAGATTTCTCCAAATAAAAGTTGTCAGCCTTTAATCCCAGCACTTGTCAGGTAGATCTCCGTGAGTCCAAGGCCAGCCTGGTCTGCATAACAAGTTCCAGGCTAAGGGGCTACAAAGTGAGAGCCTCTCTCAAAACCAAACAAACAAAACAGAAGTTGTAGAACTTAGCAGAAGAAAAATCTCATTTTGTTATGATGATAAAGTTAAATAAGGGAAACCTGGGGGGAGATAAAATACAAAGAGTAATGATGGCCTGAAACTCTACACTGATTAAAAAGCTAGAGGGAAAAAGAATGCCTTTGAAAAGACAAAAGCAGAAAAACTAAGTATCTTATTTTGGCAACCATGTTGTTATAGCAACATCATAATGATCCACAGAAGGGCTTTCCAAGTTATACTAGTAATAAAATATATGCATGTAGACAGCAGACCATCAATACCGTTGAATAAATATCAATCTCCACAACCTTGCCAGATCTAGTAATGAGGAGACCAACGTAAACATTATTTATGCTAATCATAAAAGCACTTGTCAGCTTCTATTTATTGTTTGCATGTGTCCACTGAGAGCAGAAATAAAGGCAGTGTGTTCTTGCCTGAGGACTTTGGTCTGAAGCACAATCTAAGGCTGACGAGCGGAAAGAATCAAAAGATAATAAATGGTTAGCTGGTCTTCGAACTACATAATATGAATAAAACTTAGTTATTGCAAAGTTTAAGAAATGCATGTACTAATATGAATACAATAAATTTATATTCATGTCTAAATTTTTTTTAAATGTGACACAACCTTCTAGGTTTAAGTTATTTCTTAATGGCCCTGAGTCTTGTAGAATCATTTTTCAGCCACCTGAAAAAGAATAAATGCTTTTCTACAATGGTACCCAGCCATCCATAGCAGGAGCACACTTCTGCCAGTACAAGCTCTCGTTTTACTGCAGACTCTCAACTTGTTTGAAAAGGAGACTACGGAATCTTAGGGTAATGTTAGAATCAGGCCCTGCACCATGAGAGCTGCCACTCATCGTCAGTTCTCTGGTCTGCACAGTCACTTTACTGCGTATGCCCCTTCAGCTACTGTCATGAACGCCAAAAAGTGCTCCAAAGGCAGAAGCAGAAACCTGGGCTAAATGCAGAGAAGACCTTTTAAACAGAAACGGCCTTGATAGATTTCTTTTCTCACTAGATTGTTTTCTTCCTTTCAGTGAACACAAACATGTGTGTTCCACAGAAAATGTAATGCCTGACTGAGGCAGGAGCTGCTCGTGTCTGCTCCTCCTCCTTCCTTACAACAGAACCTAATATTATTCCGGAGTAATGAGCCCTGACTTTCTTGCAACTGTGGCCGTGATGCATAGACTGAAGCCTTCTGGGAAGGGAAGTTTTTGATTTCCTCATATAAGCACTTCCCATGATCCCTTGCTACTTTGCACTCCTGCCTAGAAACCGGACATGATGTGGTACAGAAACCATATGAAATCAGGACACTAGCAGCACGTGGGTGAAGACCTACTCACTATGGAAGGCAGAGCGGGCGATGGGCAGGGCTGGTCCCAAGTGACATTGTGTAGGTGAAGACCTACTCACTATGGAAGGCAGAGTGGGCGATGGGCAGGGCTGGATCCCAAGGGACATTGTTGACTTGCCTACATCCTTTCTTGTTTCAAGAAACAAGATTTGTCCCTTTAAGACAACTTCAGTAGAATAAATTTCTAACTGACACAATGAGTTTGGTGGAAGAGAGGCTTGGCATAAGATAATACTTACCAAAGTCTACTGGGTTTGGCCTATCACAGTGTACTCTTAACTGTATGCACGTATTTCCTCTAAGTCTTTCCACCTAGGAACTTGGACATACTCTCTATTAATTTGATCCCAAATGGTGGAGCTGGTCTGGCACTGGACAGTTGCTATCTGCCCATGCACCTTCCTTAGGCTAGTTGCTTTAGACTTATTTGGTTTGCCTAACATGCTAACTGCCAAGTGTAATCAAAAGAATTTTTCTGATTTTAAGCTCTTTTATTTATTTAAAAGTGCATGTTCAGCCAGGCGTGGTGGCGCACGCCTTTAATCCTAGCACTTGGGAGGCAGAGGCAGGCGGATCTTTGTTAGTTCAAGGCCAGCCTGGTCTATAGAGTGAATTCAGGACAGCTGGGGCTACAGGGAGACCCTGTCTCAAAAAGACCAAAAAAATAAATAAATAAATAAGTGCATCACAGTGGCAGTATCATAGCCAATGAGGTTTATCCAAGGCATGATTATTGCTAATTGAAAAAAAAAATGCATGTTCAGGTGTTACAGTTTGTGCTTGACAATTACACACATGTATAGAAAGTGTTGTGACCATATTCATCCCTTCTCTGGATCTAGACTTGCCTGAGACATGGGGCAGTGAGCCTCCCTCTGAGTGAGAGCGTTGACTGTGTTAACTAGTGTAGGGATACTCATCCTCACTGTGAGTTCAACCATTCCCTCAGCAGGGGATCCTGCACTGCATAGCCTGGAGGTCATAAGCTGAGTACTAACATGGTGTGTACACTCTTCTGTTTCCCAATGAAGGATGGGATGTGACCAGCTCTTCAAGCTCCCTGTCTTAGCTTCCCAGCCATGGTGGACTGACCATGAACTGTGAGCTAAAATAAGTCCTTCCTCCCTTAAGTTCCTTCTGTATTTTCTCACAGCAACAGGAAAAAAAAAAAAAAAAGACCTAAGATATCCCCCATTACCCTCCCTTATCGGGCTCTGTTCCTGGGAAGACCTTGTGCAGGTAGGCAATCTACCATGTGTTCATGCCATACCTAAAGGAAGCTCCATTTCCTAGAGCTCCTCCCCAGCCTCCCGCTCCTCCAATCTTTTTGATCCCTCTTCCATGATGAGCTATGGGCCCCGCAGGAGTTGATACAGGTTTTTTTAGGGCTGGCACTCAACAGTCGCTTATTCTCTGCACTTTGACGGGTTGTGGATGTGCGCGTTCACAGCTGCCTCTGCACAAAGAAGTGCCTCTGACCCAGGCCGACAGCAATGCTAGTCTCTGACAGTCAGTCTGAGTACTTGTATGTCTCAGCAGAAAGGTAGAGACAGCAATGAGAGAGGGAACCAGATCACACACCCCTGCCTTCACACTGGGTCAGTCAGAATTCCTGTGGGTCCTCCAAAACAACCTCTCAAGGGCAGACTGTCCTTCTGTGGCTTTACTTTCTGTGTTGACAATGTCAATTTGGAACAAGCGAAAACAAAGAAGAATGTCTAAGAAGCACAGAGAGATGCACCTGTGTATCCACTGGCTTCTGTAGGCTCTTGATATTCGTGAGAATTTAACCAATTGCTTTCTTTTTTTAGGCCAAGAGAACTATAATGCACACTTGGGTGTTCACTGTGCAAACCAACTGCTTTCTAAAATGTTTTAAGTTACTCAAAGCAAAACTTAATTTGACTAAAAAGCTAACTTGGGTTTTTTACCAAAATGGAGTGACTCTGTTGGTTTCAGATTCTCTTCTTTGCATCTAAAAGTTCAACAAACACAGGAAACTGAACAGTGGAAAGAAAACAGGTAACCTAGAGGTCTTGGACTTGAGAAACAGCACGGCGATGAAGTTACCGACTTTCCTTTGTTTCTTACATATTCCACATAAGGCCCTATAGAAGTCTCCAACCCAGAACTACCAAAGCCACAGACAATAAACTCTGACCCACCCAGCTAACCAAGGAAAGGATGGACAACCACAGAACACATTTTTGGCAATACCTACCCTACTCTGGCCAAACACAACTGAAAAACTATACCTCTCCACCCTACAGTTTCAGTAGTACTATTAGGGAGTTACCTTCCATCCCATCCCTGTCACATGGGGACACACTCCAAGTACAGAGCCGGTAGGGCTCAGTTGGGAACTGTGTTTTAATCCCTTCTTGCAAAAGCTAGTAAGGTTTTTGTTTCCTTACTAGCACAGTGTCAACAGGGCCAGTGGGGAACTGAGGCTCTATCCCCAGCCTTGCCCAACAATAAATAAGGTGGTACAGGTTGGTATTAGTAAGCACTCCACTTTCCTTCCACTCCGGGCATCAGAGGCCAAGTGGGAATGAAATCTCCATATTCACCTACAAGTAGACACTGGTCCAGCACTAGTCCACACTCCTACGCCAACCTCCATCCCAACCCCTGTGTCAGCAGGTCTCAATGGAGAGCCTCGCCAGTGCAGTAGTAGTGTGGTGGAGTGAGGCCAGTGAAGAAGGTTATCAGTACTCTGTTCCCTGCCTCTGGCATCAGTGCACCCAGTAGGAAGCTGAATATCCATTCCCCACTGGCACCATCAAGAAGGATTAAGTGGCTAGAAGCTGGGTTCATTAGGACTCTACCTCTCCCATCCCTCAATACAAGCAGGAAACAGAAGTAAAACAAGCCAGCCCTCTGATTCCCATCCCCGGCAGCAGAGTTAGTAACCAGGAGGCAATTTTACATCCCCACCCAGAGACATAAGCAATACAAGTTAGTGACCTAGTTTTCTTTTCTTTTTTTCCCTTTGGTCTTTTTGAGACAGGGTTTCCCTGTAGCCCCAGCTGTCTTGGAACTCTCTAAATAGACCAGGCTGGCCTTGAACTCACAGAGATCCACCTGCCTCTGCCTCCTGAGTGCTGGGATTAAAGGCACACACCACCACACCTGGCTAGTGACCTATTTTTCTAAGGAAAGTGTGGGACCATAGAGAACTTCTTCTCCACCAATCTGATACAAAGCTTTGTGAGCCAGGGCCCCATTTTCTCAGGAACAGCATCAGTTGGCCTGGTGGGAAATGACATATATGCTATATTAGTCAGAGTTCCAAGATAAACAGAAATAATAGATTTATGGAGAAAGATGGAGATTTATTATGAGGAATTAGCTCATGTTATTATGGAAATTAAAAAGCCCCATGATCTGCCATCTGGAAGCTGAGCGCCAAGGAAAGCAGCTACTGTTCTAGTCCACGCCAGAAAAGCCAGGGAAGCCCATGGCTGAGTCAGTACAGGTCTGAGCCCTGCACTCCCTTTTTTGTTCAATTGAGCCTTTAAAAGCTATCCATCCACACTGGTAAGACTCATCTTTACTCTGTCTACCAATTCAAGCATTAACTTCCTTGAGAGATTCAGATATACTAAAACACGGTTTGCTAAGTGAGTATCCCAAGCTCAGTCAACCTAACCTAAGCATTAATCACCACATACATCCACCATCAGATCAGGAAATCACAGAATTTTTTTTTAAACTCAATATTGACATGAATCAGATGTTAGAATTATGTGACAGGGACTATACAGCAGCCAATGCAAAAGAATCTTTTTTTAAGAATTAAAAGTGTCTTGAAACAAAAGAAAAACTGGAAGATCTCAAGAAAGATTATAATACAGAACTAAATAGAACTCATAAAACTAAAACAATATAACAGAAATAAATTCACTGGATGAACTAAAAGAGTAGAATTGAAGCAGGAAAGGAAGACAGGAAGTTATGAAGCAGTGGAGGGGGGAGGAAGTCCACAAGTCTGAACTCAGGTAAACAAAACCTCTCTACAGCTGAAGATCAATAATTCCAGCACAATTAACATTTGCTGTATAAAGTGCCAACAGAAAGGCAATATTTTTATTTTCAAATTAAAATATTACAATAGCAATAAACCAGGCCTGACTACATGACCTTGGGTCCTCCTTTCCAAGAGGCTTCCTGGGAAGCTCACAAGTAAGATTATTTCCCTTTTATTTACAGTGAGGATATTCTAAGGTCCTGTGTCCCTGGGATCTAGAGTCTCATCTTACCAACTCTAATCCTGTCTGTGCATCTCAGGAACCACCCAGTGACCTCATTTAAATTTCTTAGCGACCTTTGGAAGATAACTTCAGAACTCACTAAAATCCCAAGTATGACTCTCCTTTGACAAGCCCACACCCACACTCTCAAGCGGCCTCTTCCCTGAACTCTTTCTTTTCTACTAACCCCTGTACTTAAGCTCTAAGTTTAAAATGTGTTTGGGGGCTGGAGAGATAGCCTAGCAGTTAAGAGCACCGACTGCTCTTGCAGAGGACCCAGGTTCGATCCCCAGCACCCACATGGCGGTTGAGAACCGTCTGTAACTCCAATTCCTGGAGAACTCCAGTTCCAGGGGAATCCGAGATCCTCTTCTGACCTCCGCGGCACAGCACGACACAGGTGCACAAACATACAGGCAGACAGTACATTCATACACATACAAAAATAAATAAAATAAAATAAAAATAAATAAATAAAATGTGTTTTAATAAACTCCAATTCTGCTTCATACTGGCTTGTCCTGAAATTCTTCTCTGTAGTGAAGCCAGAGCTCTGGCTTGACCTGAGGGGACATCTCTGAAAACTCCTCAGGCTGCTGGAAATGCAGCATGGGACTGGGTCTCCACCCCACCACCGCTGACAGAGAGAGAGAATAGATTTGAAATTTTTAAGATAAACAGAATTTACCCAACAGGAACACTAGGGAGAAAGGGGAAGGGGGGACTAAAAGCTTCAGAGATCTACGGAATAGTAACAAAAACTTGTCACATGATTGTCCTCTGAAAAGGAAAGCTATAGTTTTACAAGACATCAACATGGAGAACTTGCAGAAGGGGTACGCAGGCTCTCTGTTCTTTCTTACAAAATGTGTGAATATACAATTATCCGGAAAGTAAGAGTTAAATATTAAAGACCAATTCAATCCTAAACAGAAGTATTTCTCATCAATAACCTAACATTATGGATCTTCAGTTCTCTGAAATTAACACCCAGCTGTGATCAGCATACAGTAAAAGACAGAATTTACCAGATCCACCATTCTGCTGGTGAATTCTCATCATCAGCTCACTAACTAGTTTTAATAAGCTTGGCTTCATTAAATTAAAAACTTCTACTCTGTAAAAGAGAATGAGAAGACAAGCCACAGCCTGTAGAAAATAATAGCCAGAGACACAGCTAGTAAAGGACTATTTTCTAAAATACACAACCAACTATTAAAATGCAACAATAAAAAAATAAAAAATAAAAAAATAAAATGCAACAATAAGAAAACAAATATCCTGATTAAAATTGAGCAAAAGATCAAAAATGGGGGGGGGGACCCTAAACAAATTTACCTTTTTTTTATGGCAGAATTCTTTTTGTTGTTGTTGTTTGTTTATTTTTAAGGGATTCTACAATATAATAACACGGTTGTTTTCAGATAGCATTGATGTTACTCAGTTTGCCATACAATTAGGTAATTGGTGCATTTTGCAAGTATCTATATCCAAATTTTGAACAACCCAAGGTTCCCATAGTCCAGTTGGAGAAGCTTGTATGCACAGGCATGTTGATCAATTAGGAGTCCAGACTATATTCCTGTAGTCTCATGATTCACCCCTATCTCTCCGCAGCCCTTACATTCTACCACGCCTCCTCTTCCGCAATTTGTTCCCTGGGCTTTGGGAAAGGGGCACAAGTGGATGAGAAGAAAACAGTCTACTTTCTTTGGAGTTGTCATTTTGGAAACAAATTTACCTTTTCAAAGAAAATATATAAGTGAGAAGAATATGAAAAATGTTTAACATAATATATAACTAGGGACTTTCAGATTAAAATAATGAGACACAACTTCCAATGAAATAGGCAAGTCTGAAATCTATAGAAGTTGAATGAACACTGAACTAGTATAACTTAATGAATCTACTGAAAAGTTATGTCCACAAAGCAAACTACAGGACATTTCTAAAACCTTGTAGTTTATTTAACTCTGAAATTTCCCTAATAAATTGAAGTATACCTATAGCAGATTCAAGAAGATATGAATGAAAGAATAACAAAAGGAAAAAACTCTCCACTTAGAAATTTTATAACATTAGTCCAACTATTTCTTAAATTAAAAAAGAAAGCCTAAATTTCTATCTTATTTAAAAGTAAATGAAAATAAAATTCCATTGTAAGGTTTGCTGGATCAGCAAAATGGCTCAGCAGATTAAATGTTTGCTACACAAGTCTGATGACCTGAGTTTGATCCCCAGAACCAACAACAGAAGGAGAGAACTGACTAGTTTATATAGTCTCTCTGACATAAGAGAGCTATAGAAAAATTTCACCTGTGAACAGAGATCTAAAATGCTATGTAAAATATCAGCAAATTAACCCAGCACTTTATCAGAAGAACAACATTCTTCATGAACTTTCACATACTGCTAGCAGTACATGAGCAGTTACTTTAACATCACAAAGACAAATATTTTTACCTAATAATTATTGATTTAACTTTTAATTTGTGGTAGGTGATAATGTTTTTTAGACTTGCAAAAATATGTATATTTAAGTGATTATCTAACAGAAAACTCATACAGAGCACTTATAGCTGTGACAAAAATCTTGTAAAAGGTAAATGCACAAAATTTAGGGAAACATGCCTGATCAAAATGGCTTCATATAAAAAACATGAGCATAACTTCATAAAAGAAAACCAGTTATTATTCACTAAATTAACAGATTAAAGCCAGTCACAAGAGGTATGAGAAAGGAGATCGGGATTCAGGTCATCTTTACCTTACACAGTATGGGTGAGGCTAGCCTGGGAGACACTCTCCAAAAATAATAAGAAGAAGAACAACAACAACAAACCCACCAAAGGGAAAAAAAATCATGTGATCACCCTAACATACTAAGAGACGATGAAAAGCAGTACTTATTAAAATTCATTTGTCATCTCTGATTTAAAATAAACCTTAAACAAGGCATGGTGGTACATGCCTTTAATCCCAACACTTGGGAAGTACGGGCAGGAGGATCAGAAGTTCAAGGTCATTCTTTGCTCTTCTAGCAAGTTCAAGGCCAGCTTGGACTGCATAAGACCCTGTATTTCAAAACAAGCAAATAAAACTCCTATAAATAAATAACCTAAAGAAAACGGGACAAATTATACATACAATCAACAGAAGAAATATAAATATCTAATATCCATATAAAAATGTTCACCCTCATTAGTAAAATAGAAATATAAATGGAATATCCATGAGGTAACTTTTTTCATGCAAGAGACTGAAAAAAGATACTGATATTTTAAAGTGTAGAAAATGGCCAATTCATAAATAATTGGCTAAATATAAAATAATGCTGTCTTCTAAAAGGACATTTCAATACAGTACTCATCAAAATGTTAAATTAGCATTTGTTTTCAGTATTTTCACTTCCAAGCATTTATCCTGTGGAAAAACATGTTCAGAAGAAAATAAATATAAACAGTACACATAACAACAAAAAAATAGAAATAATAAATGCTGAAAGGAGAATGATTAAGCAAATTATGATATATCCACAAGAAAGGTATTGTGGTTAAGAGCAAGAAGGATTATACGCATTACTACGCAACCACTTCCAGTGTAGAGAATTAAGTGACGAGAGTCACAGAACACATGTACTCTTATCTTCTTTATCTTAAAAATTAGTCTATTAAAAGACATAAAGTGGGGATGGAGAGACAGCTCCATGGTGAAGAACATCTGCTGTTCTTCCAGTGGACCCAGGTTCAATTCCCACCACCTACATGGCAGCTAACCACTATCTGTAACTCCAGGTCCAGGGTACCCAACACCCTCTTTCTGACCTCTGTGGGCATTGCATACATGCAGCGCAAACAAAACACTCATATACCTAAAATAAAAATAATAAATATTTTAATTTTAAAAAGACATAAAGCTAGGAATATAAAATAAATATATCTATATATCTATGAAGGACAACAAGACATATCTATAATAAAGGTAAAGGCATCGAGAAGGATCCAGAAAAATATACAGCTGGCCTGGAGCTCACAGCACTACTGTCCCAGGCTTTTGAGTGCTAGAATTACAGGGAGATACCACCACATTAACCCAAACCTATTTTCCATACTTTTTCTTTCAAACTAAATAAAAGATAGAAAAGAAAACATTTACCACCTTTCCTTTTTGGATTCACTGTCAGTCCTATATTGCTCATACTCTTGGCTTAGATACTGTAGCTTTTCTTGAAGTCTCTTTTCACGTTCTATGCTTCCTTGATAAAACTTCATCTCTTCTTCCATTGCTTTCATCTTTTCTGCCATAGACTTAAATTCATGAAGAATTAGATAGCTGACACCACAGTATTTACAAACTGTTTCTTCAGGAGGCATCTAGGAAAGAGAGCATATATTTACTGAAATGTGTTTTTAATCCTGAAAAATCCAATTCAACCAAAGATGTGCTAGCAACTACGCTGGTTAGACAGAGTAAATCTATATGTTGTGCTGTCTGCATCAGGGTAAAATTTTAAAACCAGTGTACTGACAATAACACAAAATCTTGGAAAGAGAAAGGGGTCTCTCAAAGCAATTATTTCCCCATGGTATCGCTAAGAAAAATTTATCATATTTTCCATAAAATGAAACTACAAATGCTGAAGACATTGTTACAAGTCCAGTATTCAGAGGAGTCTTCTACGTTGGAGGGACCTGTGGCCTTAGGCTGCCAACTACACCAGGATCCTTGAGATCCCTCTGGCCTTTTCACATCTCATTTTACTCATTTATAAAACTGTGGTACTGAGCCAAATGAACTCTGAGTTCTTACTTGCTACATTTTACAAGGTATTAACCTGTCTGTAACTCTAGTTCGAAGTGATCCAACACCCTCTTCTGGCCCCAGGTTTGGAAAGTGGTTTCTCATCCTGTAGAAGGTGGACAATATATCTAGGTCAGAGTTTCAGGAGAGATCCTGAAAGTTGTCCTCTGACTCCACACATGTTGTAGCATACACACAAACATGCAAAAAAAAATTTTTTTTTCAAAGGAACTAGCAAGGCTCACATGCTGTCTCTTAATGAATGTAAAACTGGTCCAAGGGTTACTGCCTTTACTAGTATATCCTTACAAACCTTCTTTTAATAATGTATCCTAAAGTCTTGTCTGGCATTGAAGTAAAGCTCACTTGTAATTTACAGGCACTTCGTACACAGAACATTCGCACATAATTCTCTCTCTGCCTGTCTTCAAAGATAGCTAGGCGTGGTTCTGCGACCCAATTCAAAATTACCATCAGCCCCCAGGTCTGATGGTAATTTTCTATCTATCCAGGTCAAGAGACCCGAACTAATTTAGAACAGATGGGTGTCTTCTTGTAGTCCCTTTGCCTGTCTTGAGTTTTGATTCCTCCTCATCAATTAGAAAACTCTATTGCTTCCTCTAAGGCATTTTGTGTTTTTGTGTGTGTGTGTGTTTTTTTAATTTAATTTAATTTTTATTTATATTTTTTAATCAAATCTAGACCCGTGTCCCCCACCCTATCCCCCCACCCCACCAGAGCTCATGCATCTAAGGCATTTTGATCCCTAAACTTTGCCCGTTAATCACAGTCTTTGTCTTAGTTCTGGCAAAACGCCCCACCCCTATGCTAAAGAAAACTCTACATGCGTACAGTATATTTGTAGCTTGATATACAAAACAGAAAGAGTATAAATATCATATTATGGAAACTATTAGATAAATAGCATATGTCACTGCAATCAAGGGATGAAAAGCTAAAGGAAGTGAAGCAATTCATTTTAGAGATTTTTCTAGAGATATTCAGCAAAGAAAATAGGATAAGTTATTATGATCTAGGAAACAAACATTAAAATAATAATAGGCCCCCCCAAATGGTCTCCAGACTTCTAGTATAAACTGGATCCAGAATTATCTGTTAAATAAGTACACTGCACATAAGTTTTCAGTGCTATGAAATTGTAAATAATTTTCTGTAACCCAAACTGCATCAGAAAAGATATAAAAACCTTTTCAAATTAATAGTGTCTGTACAGGCTAATGACTTAGGCCATTTTTGTGAAAGTTGTGAAGATATGAAATACTGTAATTACAGATCAAAATGAAGCAAGCAAAAGTTATCTATTTGTTGTGAATTATAATTTGTGCTTCCTTCTCAGTGTAATGTCATCTCATTTTGAAAGTGAAATAATGGCACGCTGTCATTCTTGACAAAAGGGCCATCATTAACGGATGCTTCTGCCTCTTCTGCTGGAGGGGGCATTAACAAGCAGTATACTCCACAAATGCAGAACCATTCAGAAATAAAGGTGCTGAAGAGATGGCTCAGCAGTTAAGAGTATTTACTAATCTTCCAGAGGACCTGTCTATAACTCTAGTTCCAGGTATCCAATACCCTCTTCTGGCCTCAACAAGTACCAGACATGCACAAGATGTACATAAACATGTGCAGCACATAAAATAAAAATAAATAAGTTTAAAATTAAATAAGTAGTTAGGCATGGTAGCACATACCTTTGCATGCAGATCTCTGTGAATTCAAGGCTTGTCCAGTCTACATAGTGAGTCCCAGGCTGAGCAGGGCTACATAGTGAGACCCAATCTCCAAAAACATTAAATAAAATAGGGAAATGGAGAGATGACTTAGTGGCTAAGAACACTGGCTGCTCTTGCAGAGGACTGGTTTTCAATTCCCAATACCCCCTTGGTGGCTAACAACTATCTTGTAACTCTGGGATCTGACTGATGCTCTCTTCTGACTTCTTTGGGGATTGCACGACACTGCTGCAGTTACAAACATGCAGGCAATATGCTCTTACACATAAAATAAGAATAATAAGGGCCAGGTGTGGTGGTGTACACCTTTAATCCCAGCACTTGGGAGGCAGAGCGAGGCGGATCTCTGTGAAAATGAGACCAAAAATAAAAATTAATTTAGAATAAGATAATATAAAATATAAATAATAAAATATATATATTTCTTTTTGGTCTTTTTGAGACAGGGTTTCCGTACAGTCCAAGCTGTCCTAGAACTTGTTTTGTATACCAGGGTGGCCTTGAACTCACAGAGATCCACCTGCCTCTGCCTCCCAAGTGCTAAGATTAAAGGCATGCACCACCATGCCCGGCAAAATATATTTTTAAATGTTTAAAAATAGTAAGTCATGAACAAACATCTCAATAGTGTTCATACTCTTAAAAGTATAGCTACTTAATCATAAAAATCATGTAAATATTTTTAAAAGACAAATTGGGCTTCAAATCCTTGTCAGAGTTCCTGACCATACTTCAGCTACAAAAATTGTTCCTCCTTTTTTCTTTTATTCTTCTTTATAATCTACTAATATATCCCATACCTTTTTGCTTAGATAAAAGAAACAAATTTAGACCAAAGTAAAAGTGACAACAGTATAAAATGTTAATAATTTTAAAATACTTTGCAATTTTAATATATTATCTTTATTTTATGTTTATGAGTGTATTGTCTGCGCAGATGTAGGTGCACCTGGGCCATGCAATGCCCGTGGAGATTAGAAGACGGTGTGGCATCTCCTAGAACTGGAGTCACAGACAGTTGTTAGCCACCATGTGGGTGCTGGGAATTGAACCTGGTTCTCTACAAGAGCAGCCAGTCCTCTTAACTGCTAAGCTCTATCTCCAGCCCCGATATTTTGCTTTTTCTTTTTTTTTTCTTTTTTTTTTTTTTTTTGGTGTTTTTGAGACAGGGATTCCCTGCAGCCCCACCTGTCCTGGAAGTCACTCTGTAGACCACGCTGGCCTTTAGCTCATAGAGATCCACCTGCCTCTGCCTCCCAAGTGTTGGGATTAAAGGCGTCCGCCACTACGCCTGGTGATATTTTGCATTTTTAAAAATGCCTTTCTTTGCTGGGCGTGGTGTCACACACCTTTAATCCCAGCACTAGGGAGGCAGAGGCAGGCAGATCTTTGTGAGTTCAAGGCCAGCCTGGTCTACAGAGTGAGTTCCAGGCCAGCTGGAGCTACAGGGAAACCCTGTCTCAAAAAGACCAAAAAAAAAAAAAATGCCTTTCTTTAACTCCAGTTCCAGGGGAATCCTACACCGTCTTCTGACCTCTGCAGCATTGCACAACACAGGTGCACAAACCTACACACAGATAGTACATTCATACACATAAAAAATAAATTAAAAAAAAATGCCTTTAACCAGTTATTTGCCACAGAGCCTGACGATCTGAATTTGATCCCAGAAATCCACATGGTGGAGGAAGAGAACCAACTTAAAGAAGATGTCTGACTACCTACACATGCTATGATACACACACACACACACACACACACGCACACACACACACACACGCACACATTCATACACACAATAAATAAATTAAACATAATTAGAATTTCTTAAATCCCTTTACTCAAAACAATGTGTATTTAGTAAATTTCATTCTAATTGGCAGAAAAATACTTGAGTTAAGATAGTGGACCCTTGCAACCATTAGCTAGACACACCAGCTGAGCATTTGTTAAGTCAATCAGAACCATTCGTCTTTATTAAATCAACTTGATGCACTGCTGGTTTAAAAATCAGTTTGGTAGCCGGATGTGGTGGCACACGCCTTTAATCCCAGCACTCGGTAGGCAGAGCTCTGTGAGTTCAAGGCCAGCCTGGTCTACATAGTGAGCTCCAGGACAGCTGGGACTAAAGGGAGACCCTATCTCAAAAAGACCAAAAAAAAAAATCAATTTGGTAAACGCTGGTACAAAAGAAACCTGCAGCTACATTAGACTTAATACTAAAGCTTGAGTGCCCATCCCTTAGCCCAGGGAAGAGGCAAAGATGTTTACTCTCTCTGTGCTTATTCAATACAGTATTAGAAGGTCTCTGGAGCAATATGTCAGGAAGGAGAAATAAAAAGCAAACATATTGGAGGGAAAAACTAAAACTCCCCCCTGTTTGTGACAGTATGGCTATCTATATAGAAAGAAAATCCAAGGAACTGTCAGTAAAACTCATAGCATTAGCTAGAAAGATGGCTCGGCGGTTAAGAACACTTGGCTGTTCCTTCAGAAGACCCAGGTTTGATGGCCAGCACCCACATGGCACCTAACAACCACCTGTAACTCTGGTTCCAGGGGATCCACACCCTCTTCTGGCATCTGCAGAGCATTGCACACACCTGTACACTTACATACATGCAGACAAAACACTCGTGCACATAAAATAAGAATAAATATTTTAAACTCTGAGAATTAATAAGTGCAACAAAGTTGCAAGACTGTCAACTATATTTGTGTTATATTCTGTGAGTGTGTAAACAGCAAGATTAAAAGGCCAACTACAGGGCTAGTGATGTAGCTCAGTGGTTACCTCCTGGCTACCATACAAGAGGCCTAAAGGTTGATTTTTCCCCAGTGCTAAAAAAACTCCATGTATACCAAATACTGTTCGAAATATGTATAGAATTTATAAACTGAAAACAGCAGAATGCTGATTAAATAAAGCAAAGATCAGGAGTGTTCTATAGCTTGTCTTCTACACTTCTACAGAGTTCATACTTGAGAAATGAGCAACAGAATTACAAAGAAAAAAATCAGAAAACAAACTCGCATCATGTTTTTAGTAAGTTTATACTTTGAGGTTGGGCTGTGTTCGTAACTATCCTGGGCAGCCTGGAAAATGGAAAAACATGTTGGGCTGTGAATTAGAAGACTCGAAATCATAGAGATCAAAATGATATACAGGTATAATTCAATTCCTAGCAAATCCTAACAAGATGCTTTATGGACAGGATTATTCTCAAATTTATATGAGAAGCCAAAAGGAACTACAATAGCCAAAACAATTCTGAAAAGAAGAAAGAATTAAGAGATGACTGTCTGACTTCAAGGCACACTGTACTGTTGGTGAATCAACACTATGTTGCACAGGTAGAAGGAAAATGGAATTGAACTGAGAATCTAGAAAAGCCCTAATACAAATACGCAAATCTGTGGGTATGAAAGCAGCTCAATCAATGCAAGACAGCCTTTTTTTTTTTTTTTGCTTTTTCATTTATTTTTTAATGTATATTTTGTACAATATTATCAAATCTAGACCAGTGTCCCCCACCCTATCCTGCCACCACACCAGAGCTCATGTATTCTGACAAACATGCTTTTCATCTCTTTCTCAGTCTTTCTCAAAATTCTCCATGTGGAAGTTGACTGTTTTGAGCAGAAGTTCACTGTTTCAGTCAGTTCTTTGATGCAGTCCTTTCTGTTGTTGTTTCCAATATGCATCACTGCAAACTGCTTGGACAAAAGCTCAAGGGGCCGTGCACAAGAAATACAACTAGGTAATTGGCACTAGCATCCACACATGAGGGATACCATTCATCATTTGTTTTTCTGGGACTGTGTTACTTCACTCAGCATGATGTCCTCTAGCTCCAGCCATTTTCCTGCAAAGCTCATGATGTCATCTTTCTTTACTGCTGCATAGAACTCCATTGTGTAGATGTACCACATTTTCTCTATCCACTCATCAGTTGAGGGGCATTTGGGTTGGTTCCAGCTCCTTGCTATTGTGAAGAGAGCTGAAATAAACATGGCC
>VZQC01008492.1:10855-66778 GCA_009823505.1 Rhizomys pruinosus | reverse complement strand
AAAAATGTGTATGGGAGTGTTTTGCCTGCATGTATTTTAAGTGTACTACATCATGCATTGCCCACAGAGGCCACAAGAGGATGTGTGATTCCCCTGTAACTGGGATTATGGATGGTTGTTAGCCACCGTGTGGCTGTTGGGAATCAAACCCAGGTCCTCTGGAAGAACAGCCTGTGGACTTAACCATTGAGCCATCTCTCCAGGCCTGCATCCATTTTTTTAAATGAGGCTGAACAAAATAAGCTGGAAGCTCATGCCTATAACTCAAAGCACTTAGGAGGCTGAGGCAGAAAAAAATTGTGTGGAGATTGCAAGTTCAAGCCCAGTCTGGGACTTTGTTTCAAAAGAAGTAGCTAAATAATTATTATGAGACTGAAGAGTAAAGTGCTATAAAAGTGTGTTTAACAAAATGTCTCCAGGTTTGTATACTGGACATAGGTCAGTGACAGAGCACTTGAACGCTTGCCTGATATGCAAAAATACCTGGGTTCAATCCCAAGTGCCACAAAAGTAAAGTAATTAAAATTTCTTTTAATGGAAACAAAGGCTGGGTGTACTGGCCCACACCTTTAATCTCAGCAATTGGGAGGCAGATGCAGGTGGATCTCTGAGTTTAAGCCCAGCCCGTCTACATAGTGAGTTCCAAGCCAAGTGGGGCTACAGGGAGACTCTTTCCCAAAAGGACCAAAAAGAAAAAAGGAAACAAGTACTGTGTAAACATACTTAAGATCTTCTTCCTCCCCAAACTAATAAACATGTTTAACATAATTCCTCTCAAAATTCCAGAATAAAGAGATCATTAGCTGATGTTCCTATTAATTTTCTTAGGTTGGATCAGGGAATTTTGGCAGTATAAAGGCCCTTATTGTTTGGAAATATCTGCTGAAATATTTAAGGATGAAAAGTCATAAAATCTGTACTTTGCATTGAAATACTTTAGCTTTAACTTTAAATGTCTAGCCAGGTGTGGTGGTGCACGCCTTTAATCCTAGCACTCAGGAGGCAGAGGCAGTCATCTCTGTGAGTTCAAGGACAGCCTGGTCTACATAGCTCCAGGCCAGCTGGGACTAAAGGGAAACCCTGTCTCACAAAAAGACCAAAAATAAATAAATAAAAATAAATAAGTAAATAAATAAAGTCTAAGCAGCCAGTGTCGTCATGCATACCTTTAATACCAGCGTATGGAGGCAGAGGCTGCAGGTGGATCTCTGTGAATTCAAGGCCAGCCTGGTCTACATAGTGAGTTCCAGGCCAGCTGGGGCTACAGGGAGACCCTGTCTCCAAAACACCAAAAAAAAAATAAAGTGTACCAAAATGGTAACTAGTGACTCTAAATGATGCAGCTGTGTTTATTATACTAGTCTTTCACCTTCCCTTTACATGGAAATTCTTTCAAGATTTAGAACTATTCAGCTGGGCGTGGTGGTACACACCTTGAATCCCAGCACTCAGGAGGCAGAGGCAGGTGGAGCTCTGTGAGTTCAAGGCCAGCTGGGGCTACAGGGAGACCCTGTCTCAAAAAGACCAAAAAAAGGGGTGTATAATTACATATAATTACGATGAAGCTCTAGTGAATTAGAGGCTCTTAACCAGAAAGCTCTCAAACCATTTGTTGAAGGCTTAGTTGTTAGTGCATGGCTGGCCTAGTGGGAGGTGGTAGAAGTGGGCTGTAATGTGAGGTCTCGGGGGTATGTCCTTAAAGGGAACCCTGGGACCCTACTCCTTTCTTTTGCTCCCCATCGTCCATGAGGTGGGCAACATTGCTGTCACACCCCTAATCATAATCCCAATCATAATGTACTATTCTACCCCATGCTCAGTGCAACTAGGCCAGATGAACATAAAATCAAGCTTTCCTGTGTGTTCATGCCCAGCACCCTCACAAAGCAAGTGTGCACACAATGCAAACACCCACTGTGGAAGATCATGATTTTAGGGAACAGATACTTTCCAGAACTATTCCAAAAGAGCTTCTGAGTTAAAGCTGTGTCATTTAGGGTTGTATTTATACGTCACTTCTTCAGGCTGTTCTGCACATACAGAGTTATGGATGACATCAGATACCTGTGCTCTAGAGTACAATCATTAATACCTGTTCAGCCAACAGAATAAGGCTTTCCCCCTTTTAAGATTATTTTCTAAACTATTTTGACAGTGAAAGGAAGCCAGGAGATGGGGTTTGGCCCTTGAATGACTGGAATAGTTAATATAATTTGACAGGTAAGTAGAATCCACTATAGGTATTTTTCTGTTTTGTTTTTGAGAGGCTGGGATGTGACCTTACACATGCTGAACAGGTGCTCTGCCACTGAACTACTTCGGTCTTCATCTTTTTTATATTTTAACCCAAATCTCAGAGTTCATATTTTAACTACAGGTGCTCCCTGTTTTATGGTGTTTATTCCCCAATGATGCCACCATAAATTTTAAATACCCTGTCAAAAGTGCCTTTAATACACAACCTAGGGAACCATTGCAGCTTAGCAACAGTACAGTGCCTTCAATAGGTTGTTTCTCCTGATCTTGTTGCTCACTGGGAACCTTAGTTCACTGCTACTGGGCACAATTGTGAGAATATTGTAGTAGTGTATCTCACTAGCCTAAGAAAAGATCAAAACTCAAAATGTACAGTTTCTGCTGAAGATGTAGCAGTATCACTCGTTCAAAAAGAAGTTTGGGGGCTTGAGAGCTCAGGAGTTAAGAGCACTGGTTGCTCTTGCAGAGGACCTGATTTGGCTCCTGGCACCCCCATACCAGCTATCCTGAATGCCAGTTCCAGAGGACCTATGGCCTCTGCTGGCCTCCATAGGAATCACATGCACAGGTGCACTTATCATGCATGCAGGCAAAACATTCATGCACATAAAAATTAAAAAGCTGAATCCTAGCAGGGCGTTGTGGTGCACGCCTTTAATCCTAGCACTTGGTTGGCAGAGGCAGGCGGATCTTTGGGAGTTCAAGGCCAGCCTGGTCTACTGAGTGAGTTCCAGGACAGCTGGGGCTACAGGGAAACCCCTGTCTCGAAAAGACCAAAAACAAAACAAAATAAAAAAAACCAAAAGCTGAATCCTTAAGGACTTACAGTGTAGCCTAGCATGTTTCAAGCCCCAGGTTCAGTGCTCCACACAGGAGGGAGAAAGGAAGGTGGAGGTGGGGTGTCAGAGTAGAGGTCAAAATAATCATTCGTCAGGCCATGGTAAGTCGTCTCGTCCATGCTAAGATTATTGGTCCAACTCTATCATCACAGAGACTGAACTGAAGAGGCTAAATGAAGATGAGAGGGTAATCCATACAGGTGGGAAGGCAGATGGCAGTTTGACTGCATGTCATATACAGTAAAAATGGATGGAATTTGAAAACATCCTAAGTTTCGTGACATTGTAGGATCAGCGCACCAAGCAGTATGTCAGGAAACCCTGTTAGGAGAGCTAGACTACAAATTGCCTAATTCTCTTTCACTCCTTCACAGATGGTAATTTGTTATTATTGGGGGGCGGTGTCTTTTTGAGACAGGGTCTTCCATTAGTCTCAGCTGGCTTGGAACTTGCTATGTAGACCAGGCTGGCCTTGAACTCACAGAGATCTGCCTGGCTCTGCCTCCCAAGTGCTAGGATCAATGGCATGGGTCACCACACCCAGCAGTTTATTTCTTAGACATGAGGGGCAACACACCTGTAATCCTAGCACTTGAGAGAGGTTGAGGCAGGAGGATTGGGTGTCATAGCCCCTTAGGTCCATAGCACACCCTATCTCAAAAAGTCATTTCCTTAAAGAAGCACACACACCAAATTTGTGCAAGTTCTCTTATTACTATATACACTCATGGGATCATGACATCAAACTGTGGAAGATAAATGCTATGTGGCTTTGCAGATTAAGGAAAGACACTCATTTTAAGTGTGACTATAAAATTTTCACTTTCCAGATAATTAGGTAGTATACACACTAAACTTAAGTCCTCTCCACCTTCATAAATTTGAACTTGGACTGGATTTTTTTTTTTTTTTTTTTCGGTTCTTAGCCTCAGCCTTTAAAGGCTGCGCTATCCCCCCAGCCCTGGACTGGATTTTGATGCTAATGATAAGCCTCATAGGAGTGCATAAAATATTGTGGCAATACAGGAAAATGTACATGCTTCTTGGATTTACCCAGAAGCCAAGGGGGTGGGGGGATCTGATATCTATAGTAGAAGTAAAACATCAAGGTAAATATGACAATACCGTTAAATCTAATTCTGAGGTTCATACTGTCTGCGCTGGTTTTGTATGTTTAGACTTAAAGGTGTTTTTAAATGTTTTCAAAGTTCTTTGCCCCCTGCTGTCAGGATTAAATTGGTTTAGCACCTATGGTAAAACTGGCGGACAGTGATTGCAGCGGGCACCCTCCAATGTCAGGAAAGTCGGGTGAACAGACGGAAATTAGTCATCTACACTGGGCCGGAGGGCTAGGCTGGGCGGGGTCGGAGTTAGGCTACTCAACTGGCGGGAGAAGACCACAACCGCTCAAGCTGCAACTCGTGCCCACTGCGCTTGCGCCGCTCCTCCCACCGCCGGGCGGAAGTGCAGCCCGGGTCACGTGGCGGGTAGAGCTATCGCGTCCTGCTGGGAGGGCTCTGCGGGACCGCGCTGGCCGTGAGCTGCAGGCGCATGCCTGTCTCCAGCTGGACCGCGAGGCGGGCGTCTGCTGAGAGCGGCGGCGGAGGCCGGGCAGCCGGGGAACGGCCGGGCGTCCTCCGGGAAGGCTGGACAGCCCAGGTTCGGCCGAGGGCGCTGCTCTGCCGGCAGCGGGCATCATGGCATCGCTGGCCGACCGGGTACGAGGCCACGGGCGCATCGCCGCCGGGCTTCTGTTCAACCTGTTGGTGTCTATCTGCATCGTGTTCCTCAACAAATGGATCTACGTGCATCACGGCTTCCCCAACATGAGCCTGACCCTGGTGCACTTCGTGGTCACCTGGCTGGGCTTGTACATCTGCCAGAAACTGGACATCTTTGCCCCCAAAAGTCTGCCGCCCTCCAAGCTCCTCCTCCTGGCCCTCAGCTTCTGCGGCTTTGTGGTCTTCACCAACCTTTCTCTGCAGAACAACACCATAGGTACTTACCAGTTGGCCAAGGCCATGACCACGCCGGTCATCATAGCCATCCAGACTTTCTGCTACCAGAAGAGCTTCTCCATCAGAATACAGCTCACACTGGTGAGTAGCAGCCCCCCAGCGCATCCCTAGCCACCCGCCCGGGTGTCTGTCTTTCCGGGAAATTTGAATGCACAAGTGCTTAACCTGGCCCCATTCCTTCCTTCCCGTCGTCTTAATCCAGGCGAGAGTCAAACCCTCTCAGATTGTGAATGGCCGGCTTATTTGGGAGAGGAGTGGGAAAAGCCAGTTTAGCTCTAGGTTGGGCTCTTCCTCCAAAGAGGTGTGTTCCCTTGGGTTATAGAACTACCGTTTGATGGAAATCTTTAAACGCTGTAATTGATGAAAAAGGAAAGTTGTCTTAGGTGATGCAATTCAACATTTATCAGAGTATCTGTAAAAGCTCAAACTGAAGAAAAAAAGCCCCAATCAAGCCATATAGATAAAGAAGTGGTTTAACATAAACTGTCTCAGAATATGCCTTTCAGCAGCAGAGGTGCCAGTGTCTTTAAAAAATAATTAAAACAAGTTTAGCACTTCGTAGTTTGTAGTATTTCCTGTCAATCTTTCCTTGTCAGATGTTTATGCTCGTATTTATTTAAGCACGGTTTGGGGGTCCATTTCCTTACCTGTAAATTGTGTGGTATTTCCTAAAAAAGTACAATGCATGATCTCATTATTTTACACCAAATTTAAAGTAGAATTCTGTGGTGGCTGGAGAGATGGCCTAGCGGTTAAGAGCGCCGACCGCTCTTACAGAGGACCCGGGTTCGATCCCCAGCACCCACATGGCGGCCGAGAGCCGTCTGAAACTCCAATTCCAGGAGAACTCCAGTTCCAGGGGAATCCAAGACCCTCTTCTGACCTCCGCGGCATTGCACGACACGGGTGCACAGACTTGCGTGCAGACAGTACATTCATACACATACAGAAATAAATAAAATTAATTTAAAAAATTAAAAAAAATAAAGTAGAATTCTGTGAATGTCTATATAGGATTAAACTTTTTTTTTTTAACATAAGATTGGCATTCAGTTTTATCAAAGGAAGAAAACATTCCCTATGCGTGTTGGCGCTGGCCTTGAATCTTAGCACTCTGGACTCAAAGGCAGGTGGATCTCTGTGAGTTCAAGGCCAACCTGGTCTTCATTGCGAGTTCCAGGCTAGCTGGGGGCTACAGGGAGACCCTGTCTCAAAAAAAGAAAACATGCAATTCAGTGTTCCCCAATCACGTGTTTATGATTAATTTTGTAAAATATCGTTCTTGAATTTAATCTGAACAGCATTTACCTCTTTTTCTTTACAGATTCCTATAACTGTAGGTGTAATCCTAAATTCTTATTACGATGTGAAGTTTAATTTCCTTGGAATGGTGTTTGCTGCCCTTGGTGTTTTAGTTACGTCCCTTTATCAAGTGGTTGGTAATTTTTTTTTCTCTATGTGCCTTTCTAGCAGATTGCATAAAATTTGAAGCTGTTTCCCAAGGTTTACAAAATACAGTATAGAGACAATAGACTGTTGGGAAGAAAGCATAATTGCATAAATTGTCTGACTCCAGGTGAAGAGAAGAGAGGAGACAGAGAAACCTGGGTGTGTGATACTCACCAAATGCCTCCCTGTTTGTAAGTGCATAATACCCATGCTTAAGCATTTAAGTTTGGGGCAGAGTTACTTTTTTTCTGGGAAGTCTTTACAAAATGAACAGTAAGACTTTTTGCTTCCTATGTTTGTTGGTTATCGTTTGTCATTTATTCTTTAATTATAAAGTTGCTATGAAGAACTTGCTTACGCTTTCAAAAATTTGAACATGCTCAAAAATTCAGATTTATAGATTTTTTTAACTTCAAAAAATATGTTGGTGTTACAACTTGTTTATTCACTTTTAATAATTTGTCTATGTCAGTGGAGTGTTTTTACTTGTGTAAGCACAGTGCCTTACCTGTGGCCAGGATTCATTAGTTTTTTTTTATAAATTCCCTTCTAACAAGTGTGTTTTTTGTTTCTTATATAGAGGGGAAAGTAATATGGGTAGAGTACAGTGAAACAGTGTTCTCTCTATACTGAAAACCTTGGTCTGGAATTCTGGGTGTGGCTTGCATGGGGAGTCAGAGGCTTACTTTTTTCACAAATATCCATAGGTGATTAAGGCATTCTTGTTAGAAATATTACTTCAGGCCAGGCATAGCGCCTTTAATCCCAGCACTCGGGAGGCAGAGGCAAGGGGATCTCTGAGTTTGCGGCCAGCCTGGTCTACAGAGTTAGCTCCAGGACAGCTGGGACTTTGGGGAGACCCTGTCTCAAAAAAAAAATTACTTCAGTATTACAGTCCTAGCATGTTAAACTTGAAGGCACTGGGTGTTTTAGAAATATCATGATGGGCTGTGGGGATAGTGCAGCCGTTAAAAGCTGAGGCTAAGAACCGAAAAAAAAAAAAAAAAAAGAAAACTAGAAATATCGTTATGGAAAACACTATATTCACGAATACTTTTTATTTTTATTTTTTTATTTTTGTGTTGCTAGGCATTGAACCCTGGTCTCCTTGTGTTGTAGGCAGCATTATACCACTGACCTAAAACCCACCCAACTCTCTTAACTTCCTCCCTTCCTCCTCCTCTTCTTCCTTCTCTCAGACCTTGCACATGCTATGAAGCACTCCACAAAGTTACATCCCTCAGCTCGCTCTCACTCTCTCTTTTTCTTACTTTTTTTTTTACTTATTGTGTGTGCATTCACATGTAGCAGGCATGTGGAAGTCAGGGCAAATGTGAAGTCAGTTCTCTCCTTCCAACATTTGGATCACTGGATTGAACTCGGGCAGTCAGGCTTAGCGGCAGGCACCTTTGTCCACTTAGCCATCTCATCTTCTTTCTACTTTTTGAGATTTGATTATAGGCATGTGCCTTCACACCTGCCTTACTGTTTAATATTAGAATTTGTGTGTGTGTGTGTGTGTGTGTGTGTGTGTGTGTGCTTGAGACAGGGTCTTCCTGTAGCCCCAGCTGGCCTGGAACTCACTCTGTAGACCAGGCTGGCCTTGAACTCATAGAGATCTACCTGCCTCTGCTTCCCAAGTGCTGGAATTAAAGGCCCGCACCACCACACCCAACAAAATATTAGAATCTCTACCAGCTGGGCATAGTGGCGCATGCCTGTAATCCCAGCACTCAGAGGCAGGTGGACCTCTGTGAGTTCAAGGCCAGCCTGGTCTACAGAGTGAGTTCCAGGCCAGCTGGGGCTACAGGGAGACCCTGTCTCAAAAGTACTATAATTTCTTACACATTTATACATCATTAAAGTTCACAATGCTCACTGTCTTATTATGGCCATTTTTGTTGACACAAGTTTCAGAATTTCTGTAGATTAGAATCAAAAGTTCTGTACCCCTGAGATAGATGTTTTTTGCAGTCTGACTGACCAAGGAATGATAGAAGACTAACTGATGGGCAGAGGTAGTGGTTCTGTCTTCAACAAACAGTATACGTACTGTAGATTCCCTGCCCCCCAAAAAACAATTCTTTTTTTTTTTCAATTGTACCTGCCTATTGAATCCTAATGTAGTTTCTACATTATTTGTTCTGCTCTTCTGCCTCTGGGAACATTAAGAGATGAGAGACAAGTCCCCTGCTCTTTAGTTGTAGGAAGATGGCTGACTCATCTGCTCAGCAGGTGTTGGTCATTTTTGCTGATCCTTGAGGATACAAAAAGGGAAAGCAGCTATAATCCAGCCTTGTGAGATGCCCATGGAGACTGACATGTGGACAGGTCATCCCAGGAGGGCTAGGGATAGAAGGCTTGCCTGGCATGCAGAGCCCCGCCTTACATCACCGCACCTTAAAAAAAATTCAAGGAAGGAGGTCAGAGTGCAGGTGACAGTAGATAGGAAAAGGCGTCCAAGGACACTTTGGATATGGCCATGGGAGGTGATGGTGCCCTTCGGAGCGTGGGAGGAACGGTGCCTGAAGTGGGCTGAGACAGTGGGGCCCACCAGTTGTGTGGCAAGTGGGCAGGCCACCACAGGCCGTGGGGTGCGCCTTCATGGCTGCAGCTGTCCCGTGTCCACTCACTGCCTACCCTGAACAGGGGCTGCAGAAGAATTGGTTCTTTGTCCTTCGTACTCTCAGAACTCGCAAGTTATAGCTGGCAGGCGTGGGCTTCCAATTTCCTGCTTTTCCATTTCGATTCTGGTGAATTCCTACAGACTTAAGGGATTTTGTAAGAAGACACCTAGACCTGGGAAAAAAAGGGTAGAAGTTACTCAAAAGGCAGGCTGTTCTTGACAGATACTAAGACTGTCAGCAGAACAGTCTTCAAAGCCTCTTTTCAGTCATATTTGTGAAACAGTTTGAGGGTGTGGGATGTGAGGTTTTGAGGTTTTTACTGAATGAGGCAGTATTTTAGAGCTGATGCCTATCCTGCTCTGCAGGTGGGACTCCTACCCACAGAAAAGTTCTTGTGGGAGGAAAATTCCTTCTACCACTGATTGGGTTTGTAAAGTGACTCAAAAGTCTACATACCTGGGGGCTGGAGAGATAGCCTAGTGGTTAAGAGCACTGACTGCTCTTGCAGAGGACCCAGGTTCGATCCCCAGCACCCACATGGCAGCCGAGAACCGTCTGAAACTCCAATTCCAGGAGAACTCCAGTTCCAGGGGAATCCAACACCCTCTTCTGACCTCCACGGCATTGCACGACATGGGTGCACAGACCTGCATGCAGACAGTACACTCATACACATAGAGAAAAATAAATAAATAAATAAATAAAATAAAATAAAAAGTCCACATACCTTTGAGGTCACACACATGGGCATGTGTAAGAGAAAGTCTAGCTAATTATTAAGTAGCCCAGCTAAAATCTTTTTTCTTCTTCCATTTTTATAAAGAAAGCACATCTGAGCTGGGTGTGGTGGCACATGCCTTTCATCCCAGCACTTGGGAGGCAGAGGCAGGCAGAACTCTGTGAGTTCAAGGCCAGACTAATCTACATAGTAAGTACCAGGTCAGCTGAGGCTACAGGGAGACCCTGTCTCAAAACACACAAACAAGCAGATTTGGCACTGCCTTTATAGTCTCACTTTTCCCCAAATTCTCCTTATTTTTCTGCCCTCCCTGATTCTCACCGGCTCCTGGATGCATTTCTTTTCGTCTAGTTAGTGGAATGAGGAAGTAGAGGGAGCTTCCCCCTTGTGAGGAACTGAGAGGTGAGTAGGTGACCCCGTGCTGTGTGAGGTGCTTAAGGGCGGTCATAACTTCCCACTGTTGGAGAATAATGAGGTACGGCCTCCTCCCACCCCCTGCAGCCTACACCCCCTCATGCACTCTCACCCCTGTGGCTAGACTTGTGTCTTCAGCTGAGCCATGCTTTTCATTGTGCCTGATTGTTTTGTCTCCTAATTTTCAGTGGGTTGGAGCCAAGCAGCATGAATTGCAAGTCAACTCTATGCAGTTGCTGTACTACCAGGCTCCCATGTCTTCTGCCATGCTGTTGCTAGCTGTGCCCTTCTGTGAGCCAGTGTTTGGAGAGGGAGGAATATTTGGTCCCTGGTCAGTTTCTGCTTTGGTAAGTTCTACATGTGTGGTACCTAAGAAACAGTGTTCTCACCATCCCTCCATTACTAACTGTCTCAAATCTTTCATCACATTTAATCCTTATGATAAGCATCTAAGGAGGGCAAGGTAAGGGTTATTTCAGGTGAAGAAGCGGAGATCCAGGAAGGTGGAGGGCCCAGCCCTGGCAGGGGCGGCTGGACAGTGGCAGAGCACACTGCAGTTCAGATCTTCAGATGCTAGGTTACTATTCTATTGCTGCCAAACCAGAGCTCACACATAATTTGGGCATTGTATTTAAATTTTAATGTTTTTACAGTGTAAATGTAGCCTTGTTGGCTTGCTTAGATTTTGAACAACCATAAAAATGTGAAGAAGGAAGCCCCAAAGAAGCTCACACACCAAGATGCTCCTGCACCCCTTGGTCCTGATTATTGAATGGATCTCACTTTTATATAGAATTCTGTATGTGGGGGTGTGGCGGGGGAGGGGTGGGCTGTGTATATGTGTGTATCTGTGTATGTTTTATATAATGGAATTGTACTATATGTGCTGGTTTTTAATTTTTTATTTATGTGTATGGGTGTTTTCCCTGCATGTATATAAGTATATCCATGCATGCAGTACCCAAAGAGGCCAGAGAGCCTCTGGAACTCACTCTATATGGACCAGGCTGGCCTTGAACTCACAGAGATCCGCCTGCCTCTGCCTCCCAGGTGCTAGGATTAAAGGCGTGCGCCACCACGCCCAGTGAGGGTACACTGATTTTAAAAGTGATAAAGGGTGGGAAGTATTTTCACATATGACATGCTTTCCTTGAAACTTAAATGTCTTAATAGTTTGTCCTAGCTCATATTTTATCTCAGTTCTTTGCAGAGACTGAAAGTGAAGCTATCTTTCTTTCTTTTTTCTTCTTTTTTTTTTTTTTTTTTTTTTGTCTTTTCGAGACGGGTCTCCTGTAGCCCCAGCTGTCCTGGAACTCACGGAACTCACTCTGTAGTCCAGCCTGGCCTAGACACACAAAGATCTGCCGTCTTTTTTTTTTTCTTTTTTTCGAGACAGGGTCTCCCTATAGCCCCAGCAGTCCTGGAACTCACTCTGTAGACCAGGCTGGCCTTGAACTCACAAAGATCCACCTGCCTCTGCCTCCCTAGTGGAAGTTATAATCTTTTTTGTTTGTTTATTATTTTTTATGTGTATGAATGTACTGTCTGCAAGCAGGTTGGTACACCCATGTTGTGCAATGCCATGGAGGTCAGAGAGGGCGTCACATTCCCCTGGAACTGGAGTTAAAGATGGTTCTTAGTCTCCATGTGGGTGCTGGGACTCGAACCAGGGTCCTCTGCAAGAGCAGTTAGTGCTTCTAACCTCTGAGCCATCTCTCCAGCCCTGTATTGTGGGGCGATTTTGAACAGAGCTCCATGTACAGAGTGATACAGCCTGTCCGTCACCATACTCTGACCTCTGGCTCCCTTTTCTTGGAACCTCACTCTTCTTTCTTGTATCTACATGTGCTTTTAAGGGGAAAAGGATTTATGTTTATTAGTATAAATTATGCGTATAGGTACCTGTGTGTGTATGTGTACATGGGTGCGGGTGCCCTCTGAGGCCAGAGCATCGGAGGCCCTTGGAACTGGAGTGAGCAGATATTTGTGAGCTGTCCAATATCGATGCTGAGAACTGAACTTGAGTCCTGGAAGAGTAATGTGTGTGTGCTTAACTGCTGAGCCATGTCTCCAGCCCCCTATACATGTTTTTAAAATCCAGAGACTTTATCTTACATAAGAGTGACCTCTCCTGCTCAATGCCATAGTCACTTACACCCAGGGCTGTAAACCTTCTATTCTCTCCTAGGTTAAGAGAAGTAACCTGTTAGAGTGGTGAGGAGGAACCATGTGCCTGGGTGTAAATCTCAGCCCTGTTCCTCACTGGCTCTGTGATCGTGGCTGGTCACTCTACCTTCCTGTGCCATCTGTAAAAAGGGATCATATTTCTCCACCTCCTTCATGGTTCTTTGTGAGGATTAAAATTACCTAATCCAAGTATTTAGAACAATTCTTACCACATAAAAAATGTTATATTAGGGTCTGGAGAGATGGCTCAGTGGTTAAGAG
Organism: Rhizomys pruinosus; assembly: GCA_009823505.1. Taxonomy (NCBI): domain Eukaryota; kingdom Metazoa; phylum Chordata; class Mammalia; order Rodentia; family Spalacidae; genus Rhizomys; species Rhizomys pruinosus. Next base: position 53,988 of record VZQC01008492.1, on the reverse strand, counting down.
CATTGACTGCTCTTGCAGAGGATTTGGGTTCCATTCCCAACAGCCACATGGTGGCTAACAACCACCCCTAACTACAGTTCCAGGGGACCCAACACCCTCTTCTGACCTCCGGGGGCATTGGACGACACATGTGCACTTACATGCAGGCAGTGCACTCATACATACAAAAAATAAATAAAAATAGCCAGGCGTGGTGGTGCACACCTTTAATCCCAGCACTCAGGAGGCAGAGACAGTGGGATCTCTGTGAGTTCAAGTACAGCCTGGTCTACAGAGCGAGCTCCAGGCCAGCTAGGAATAAAGGGAAACCCTGTCCCAAAAAGACCAAAAAACATTTTTTTAATAAAAATTTTTATTATTAAAAAAATTTTTTTTAATGTTATGTAACCAGGCTTTTAGCAAATACTTATGACAGCTGAACTTGGTGATATATGCCTCTATGTCAGGTGCTCAGGAAGCTGAGGCCAGAGGAGTACTTGGATATAGGAGTTTGAGGCCACTCTGAGCTTTATTGTGAGATTCTGTCAGAAAAGAGTTACAAATTATTAGTCTCTTAAGTGAATAAGAAAAACCAGTGTAGAAATTCAGATTCAAAATGTTTCATGTTTTATCTTTTGTTTGCTTGCTTTTTTTGTTGTTGTTTTGAGACAGGGTCTCCCTGTCTCAGCTGGCCTGGAACTCACTATCTAGACCAGGCTGGCCTGGAACTCACTGTGTAGACCAGGCTTGCCTGGAACTCCCTATATAGACCAGGCTGGCCTGGAACTTATAGAGATCTGTCTGCTTCTGCCCCCCAAGCACTGGGATGCACGACCACACCTGGCTTTTCTTGAACTCTGAATCCTCCTACCTCTACTTCCCAAGTACTGGGATTATATACTTGCACTACCATACCCAGCTCAAAGCCATGTTCATTGCAGATTTTCCCACTGATTTATGGATGGTTACATTTTTCATACTGTCCATTGTACTCTGAATTTATTATACTCTGAATTCTTGCTTCATTCCAAGTTGGTTCTCTAACGTTTGTTTGAAAGATGGTCATGCTATGTAGCTTTGGCTGACCTCACTGTGTAGACCAGACTGGCCTTGAACTTCTAGTAGACCTATCGCCTCTGCTTCCTTTCTGCTGGGATTACAGATGGATGCCACTTTTTTTTTTTTTTTTTTTTTTTTTTTTTGTCTTTTCAAGTCAGGGTCTCCCTGTAGCCCCAGCTGGCCTGGAACTCACTCTGTAGACCATGTTGGCCTTGAACTCACAAAGATCTGCCTGCCTCTGCCTCCCAACTGCTAGGATTAAAGTCATGTACCACCATGCCCGGTGTCAAATTTGAGTTTTTAAAATCCTTTTTTAAAAGATTTGTTTTTATTTTATATGTATGAATATTTTCTCTGCATGCATGTAAGTGCACCACTATGCATACAATGCACAGGTTTGAGTCCCTGGAACTGGAGTTATAGACAATTGTTAGCTGCCATGTGGCAGAGAACCTAGGTCCTCTGCACCAGCAGCAATTCCTCATAACTGCCATCTCTCCAGCCCGGAATTTGAGTTTTTAAAAATGCTAATGGAGGGCTGGAGAGATGGCTCAGCAGCTAAGAGCGCCAACTGCTCTTGCAAAGGATCCAGGTTTGACTCCCAGCACCCACTTGGTGGTTTTGCCGGGTGTGGTGGCGCTCACCTTTAATCCTAGCACTTGGGAGGCACATACAGGTGGATCTTTGTGAGTTCAAGGCTAGCCTGGTCTACATAGTGAGTTCCAGGCCAGCTGGGACTAAAGGAAGACCCTGTCTCAAAAAGACAACAACAAGAAAAAAATACAACCGTCTTTAAGCTGGGCGTGGTGGCACACGCCTTTAATCCTAGCCCTCCAGAGGCAGAGTCAGGCAGATCTTTGTGAGTTCAAGGCCACCCTGAACTACATAGCAAGTTCCAGGACAGCTGGGGCTACAGGGAGACCCTGTCTCAAAAAGAAAAAAAAGAAAAGAAAAAAAAAGCTAATGTAACTCCAGTTCAGGGGGTCCAACACCTCCGTCTGCTGCAGGCATTGCATGCATATGGTACACTTACATATATGCATATGGTGCACTTACATGTATGCATATGGTGCACTTACATGTATATGGTACACTTACATATATGCATATGGTACACTTACATACATGCGTATGGTACACTTACATACATGCAGCCCAAACACTCATACACATAAAATACAAATAAATGAATAAAATTTAAATTCCTAATAAAATGTATTCCTGCTGTTGTAATGATTCTCTTGGTTGGTTTGCAGCTTGTGGTGCTGCTGTCTGGAGTGATAGCTTTCATGGTGAACTTATCCATCTACTGGATCATCGGGAACACGTCACCAGTAACGTATCCTTTCTATAATGTCTTTCAAATGGGCCCAGTCTTTGTTCTGTTCTCCAATACTATCCCATTCATTACTTTTTGAGTCTGCTACTGCGTGCAGAAGTGTTGCCAGGGCTGGAGAGATGGCCTAGAGGTTAAGAGCGCCGACTGCTCTTGCAGAGGATCCGGGTTCGATCCCCAGCACCCATATGGCGGCTGAGAGCCGTCTTTGACTCCAGTTCCAGGGGAATCCGACACCCTCTTCTGACCTCCGAGGCATTGCACGACACGTGTGCACAAACCTACATGCAGACAGTACATTCATACACATACAAAAATAAATTGAAAAAAAAAAAACAACTTTAAAAAAAAGAGTGTTGCCTGCATGGATGTAAGTATGCCTGTGTCATTCAGTGCCTGAGGAGGTTAGAAGAGGGCATCGGATCTCCTGGAACTGGAGTTTTGGATGGTTGTTAGCCACCATGTGGGTGCTGGGAATCAAACCCAGGTCCTCTACAAGAGAAGCTAGTGTTCTTAACTACTGAGCTATCTCTCCAGCTCCTTTTTATTTTTCTTAAAGATACTTGTTTTTATTTTAAGTGACTGAGTGTATTGCCTGCATGGGCATAAGTGCACCATGTCCCAGCAGAGGTCAGAAGAGAATGTCAGGGTCCTTGGAACTGGAGTTGTATATGGTCATTAGCTGCCATGTGGATGCTGGGAGCCAAACCCAGGTCCTCTGCAAGAACAGTCAGTGTTCTTAACCGAGCCATCTCTCCAGCCCCTGTTCTTAACTTTTAACTATCTTTCCACACCAGAGTCTGGAATCTGATGACTGAGGAAACTAGTTTGCTTTCAATAATAGGAATATTTTTTAGTTTTCTTATTTTTTTTTTATGTGTATGAGTGTATTGCCTGTATGTAGGTAGGTGCACCCATGTTGTACAATGCCCGGGGCTGTCAGAAGAGGGTGTCAGAGCCCCTGGAACTGGAGTTATGGGTGGTTGTTGGGTGCCATTTGGGTGCTGGGAATCAAACCTGGGTCCCCCTGCAAGAGCAATCAGTGTCTTAACCACCAAACCATCTCTCTAGCCCATGAGTTTTCTGAACTAGTAGTGACCTTTTCCCTTTTAAAAATGTGACTTAGCACCATGACTTGTAGATAATGAATCAAAGTGATAATTTGTTGAGTGAATTATATGGTGAAGGCTTGGGCTTTCATGAGTTTTTTAGTTATCTATAGTAATAAAGCAGAGGTGTGGCTAACTTATCACAAACGATAATTTCGCACCCTGGATTTTGGAGTGTCTGAATTTCTTGGGAAATGGGTGTGCCTGTTTCTTTAAAAATGAAGTTGTGTTTTGAGGATGGTGCGCACCTGCTGGGTTTTCACTGTTTAGAAGAGTATATTGATTCAAAGCCAGGTGTGATGACTCATGCCTATAATCCCAGCACTGGGATGCTAAGATAGGAGGGTGGCCATGTTTGAGGCCAGCCTGGGTTATAGACTAAGACCCTGTTTCTAAAAACTGAAGGAAAAAAAGTATGCTAGTTTATATAAATGAGTGACTACTGGAATATCAAAAGTATAAATAGCATATTTGCAATCTATCAGTAAGTAACAATGATAATAGTTGCTTTTTATTTATTTTTTTTATTTTATTTATTTTTGAATGCGTATGAATGTACTGTCTGCATGTAGGTTTGTCCACCCATGTCGTGCAATGCCACGGAGGTCAGAAGAGGGTCTCTGATTCCCCTGGAACTGGAGTTCTCCTGGAATTGGAGTTACAGATGGTTCTCAGCCGCCATGTGGCTGCTGGGGATCGAACCTGGGTCCTCTGCAAGAGCAGTCGGTGCTCTTAACCACTAAGCCATCTCTCCAGCCCCAATAGTTGCTTTTTAAAACCCCAGTACTGGGCTCAGCGGTTAAGAGTGCCGACTGCTCTTGCAGAGGACCTGTCTTCGATCCCCAGCACCCACATGGCGGCTGAGAACTGTCTTTAACTCCAGTTCCAGGGGAATCTGACACCCTCTTCTGACCTCCGCAGCATTGTGCTACACAGGTGTACAAACCTACATGCAGACAGTACATTCATACACATAAAAAAAAAATTTTTTTAATTAAAAAAAATCCAGTACTAGGGGCTGGAGAGATGGCTCAGCTGTTAAGAGCACCAACTGCTCTTGCAGATGCCTCAGGTTCAATTCCCAGCACCCACATGGCGGCTAAGAACCGTCTTTAACTCCAGTTCCAGTTCCAGGGGAATCAGACACCCTCTCTGACCTCCGTGGTGTTGCATGACACGGGTGTACCAACCTACATGCAGACAGTATACTCATACACATAAAAACATTTTAAAAAATGGGGCTGGAGAGATGGCCTAGCAGTTAAGAGTGCCAACTGCTCTTGCAGAGGACCCAGGTTCGATCCCCAGCACCCACATGGTGGCTGAGAACCGTCTGTAACTCCAATTCCAGGAGAACTCCAGTTCCAGGGGAATCCGATGCCCTCTTCTGACCTCCGAGGCATTGCACAACACGGGTGCACAAACCTACATGCAGACAGTACATTCATACACACATAAAAAAAAAAAAAGGAGACATCTAGGAGGGAAGGAGAGGAGAGGCCACCGATTAAATAAACAAACAACAAATAAATAAAAAATTTGAAAAAACTTTTTTTTGGGGGGGGTCTTTTTTGAGAGAAAGGGTCTCCCGGTAGCTCGCTGGCCTTGACTCACAAAGATCACCCGCCTCTGCTCCCCAGTGCTAGATTAAAGGGCATCACCACCACGCCCAGCCCAAAAATATTTTTAAAAAAAAACTTTTTTAAATTAAAAAAAAAACCCAGTACTCAGTATTTATTATGTGCTAGTTATTGAATGTACAGATCCATGTGTTTCTCATCATAGCTCTGTGAGGTAAAGTCTGTCATTTCACAGACAAGAAAACAGTGCCACAGAGGTTAGAAAGACCACACAGTGAAGGACAAGGGACTGTAGCCCCAGGGTAGAGCATTCACCAGCATGACCAGAGCCCTTGTTCCAAATTCCATTATAGAAAAAGAAGAGTTTAAGTGCACTGACTGCCAGGCACAGAGCTGGGAAGGATGGTGCCCAGCTAGAACCTAGACGTCAAGGCCACAAGTTAGTCTTCTTGGTTTCTAATTTAGGCATCCAAGACTGCTCTGATTGAAACCTTCACTCAAAAAATGTTTATTGAATAAGCACTACAGACCATTAATTGAATTTATTTTTTTTTATTTTTGTATGTGTATGAATGAGCTGTCTGCATGTAGGTCTGTGCACCCGTGTCTGCAAACGCCGCGGAGGTCAGAAGAGGGTCTCGATTCCTTCTGGAACTGAGTTCTCCTGGAATTGGAGTTTTACAGACGGTTGCTTACCGCCATGTGGATGCTGTGGATGGAACCCCCCGGTCCTCTGCAGAGCAGTCAGTGCTCTTAAATTAAACCGCTAGCTAGCTCTCCAGCCCCCATTATTGAATTTAATAAATCGTTTTATACGGACATGTGCTGGATGTAACTACTGTGCTCCAGTCGCACACCAAACATGACAACCTTTGTCTTCACCATTTAATATCTGGTGGAGGCACGAGGCAGATGACCCCTTTCACATGGTCTAATAGAGTGAAACCCTGTCTTAAAAAAAAAAAAAAAAGGAAACTGAGCATGGTGGCATATGCTTTTAATCCTAGCACTCAAACGTCAGAGGCAGTTGGATATCTGTGAGATCAAGGCCAGCCTGGTCTATGTAGTTTCAGAACAGCCCTGGCTATAGGGAGACCCGTGTCAAAAAACAAAGAAAAAGAAGAAAGGAATTCAAGAACCCTGCAGCCCATGCATACTCCCCTGAGGTATTGCTCGGGTTTGGATTGGGTGTTGTTTATGAGACAGTCTTATGTAGCCCAGGGTGGTCTGAAACTTACTATGTTGCTGAGGAAGACCTTGAATTCCTGATCCTTTTGTTTCAGCCCCCAAAAAGCTAGGATTACAAATGTCTGCCACCATCCCCACATGTTTTGTTCTTGAAACTGAGGGGAGAGGGAGAGGAAGAGGGAAAGGAAGAGAGAGAAGGGTTGATTCATAGCATACATCGGAAGAGAAATAATAGTATTTATATAGAAAAAGTATGGCAAAGGCTGGAGAAATGGCCTAGCGGTTCAGAGTGCGCAACGGCCTCTTGCGAGGACCCGGTTTAGATACCTAGCCCCCAACAGACAGAAGTTGGTACAAACAGACGAGAGATATGGCGGAGAGAACATCTGTACTCCATGTGCCAGAGAACCCAGTTCCAGGGGAATCGCGACACCCTCTTCTGACCTCCGCGGCATTGGGGTGCACAGTGTACAGACCTAACATGCAGACAATACACTTACACAATAAAAATAATAAAATTAAAAAAAAAAAAAAAAAAAAAAAAAGAAAAAGATGGCAAGAGAATAACTTTATTATTTTGTGTGCATGAAATTATACTGCCTGCAATATATGTAAGTGTACCTTTATCATGCAATGCCTGTGGAAGTCAGAATAAGAGCAATCAGATCCCTAGATAGAGCACTGGAATTAATGATGGTTTGTTAGCCGCCAGGTGGGTGCTTGGGTTGTAACTCAGGTCCTCAGCAAGAATACCCAGTGCGCGTTCTTTTTTTTTTTTTTTTTTTTTTTTTTTTTTTTTTTATGCTGTATGTGTATGAATGACTATTCTGCAATGCAGGTTGTTGTGCAACCCGTGTCGTGCAATGCCGCGGGGTCAGAAGAGGGTCTTGGATTCCCCTGTAACTTAGGTTTCGCCGGGAATTGGAGTGTCGGACGGTTCTCGGCCGCCAGGTGGGGCTGGGGATCGAACCCGGGTCCTATGTAAGAGCGGTTGGCACTCTTTTTTTTTTTTTTTTTTTTTTTTTTTTTTTTTTTTTTTTTTTTTTTTTTTTTTTTTTTGTTATTAAGCTTTTTCATACATCATTTCTCAACCAATTAAACTCATTTCCTTTCTGTGGCCCCCGACGCCCACCCGAGTCAATGCATTCTGCCAAGAAGGTGTCTTGCATCTTTCTGAGTCCTTTCCAGAGTTTTTTTCAAAGCAGAGGTTTATTGCTTTTACTGTTTTGGGGAGAACTTTACTGTGGCAGTTGTTTTTTTGTCCCGGTTCTTTTCTTCTGTTGTTTTGTCCCGGCCAACTTTGTATGCGTCAATTATATGCATGTCTCCCCTTACTAACCTTATGTCATCTGAAAACAAGCTGATATATTTCCAAACATATTTTTCAAGATTCAGCATTTTGTGTTTTCCTTTAGTTTTATATTACTCGAAAATATGTATACATACCCTCAACCCATATACCAAAATTTCCAAAATCTGAAAATAATGGTAGGTTAATTCTAGAACCTATTACAAGAATTCACAATATAAGAGCACAGTTGTTTTCAGATCACAAGGAATTAACATGTTAATGTTGCTCAGTTTTCCCTATAACTAGACTTTTGGTGTTAGCAATCACAGATGAGGGATACCATTCATCTTTTGTTTTTTCTGGAACTGTGTTACTATACGCTTTACTTCACTTTAACATAATACCTTTAGTTCCATCCATTACCTGCAAATTTCATTGATGTCATCTTTATTTACCACAGTATAGCACTCCTTGTAGAGGTTTAATCACCATGTTCCTCTATCTCTTCAATGAGGGGCACTTGGGTTGGTTCCAGCTGGTTGCTATTGTAAAAAGAGCAACAATAAACTGGCTTTGCATGTTATCTCTGCAGTAGGAGAGTCCTTTGGATATAACCGCAGGAGTGGTTTGACTTTGGGTCAAGTGGTAACCGAATTTTGAGTCTTTTTTTCTTTTTTTGGTCTTTTTGAGGCCGGTCGTCCCTTGTAGCTCCAGCTGTCCCTGGAATTCACTATGTAGAACAGCTGGCGTTGAACTCAGAGTAGAGTCATTTTGAGTCTTTTAAAGGATTCCCTACACTGCTTTCCCATAGTGGTTGTACGAGTTTACATTCCCACCAGCATGTGGATGAGTGTTCCCCTTTCCCCACAAAGCACGCCAGCGTTTGGGCTCTTAACTTCTAAGCCACTCTCCTGACCCTAAGAGAATAATTTTAGTATGTGCAAGGGTTGAAGTTTTCCATAAAACAATGAGTTGGGAAATACTTTAATCCAGACAAAGATTGCTGGCAGTAACTAGATTACACCATGAACTTTGGAGTTAAATAAATCCATTAGTGTTTAGACTTCCAATGCCCCAAGTCTATGATCTGGTTATTAAAGTGTGTGTTATGAGATGACTCAGCAGGTAGTTATTTTCACCAAAGCCTGATGACCTGAGTTTGAATCCCTGAGGTCCACATGGTGGAGAAGGGAAGTGACTCCTTTAAGTTGTCATTTAATTTTATTTGTGAGGCTGTCCCTAGGTATGTATGTAAGTGCACCTGTATTGCATGCCTGTGGAAGCCCAGAAGAGGTGTTGGATAACCTGAACGAAGTTTACAGGCAGTTGTTCAGCTGTCATGGGGGTGATGGGAACCCAAACCCAGTCCCTCTGAAGAGGCAGAAGGGGCCAAGTATATTGGTCAAAGTAGTATTAAAAATCCCCAAACCTTGAGCCACTGATAGAAATGGGCAGAGAGAGAGAGGAGTGGAGAGATGTGGTGCTTGGAGAGGTGCTGCAGGGCCTGGCGAAAAGCGTTGCTAGGGTGCTCGGTATTGCTTCCCCCCACACCTTTTGCTTATCCCCACCCTCCTGACCGTAGCCAGACTGCATTCTCCTGGAGTCAACTCGCCTCAACTCCCCGGCACCTGACACATCTCACCTATTGCCAGGGACAGTTTATTAGGAATACCACCATATAATATAAACTGCTGTGCAAAGTATCTTCTCTGTACCTTGCTTTGAATTTCCTTCTTCACCTGTGTTGCCTCTTTGGAGAGATCAATAGGAACATATCTTGTCTCATGTCGGGGGGGTGGAAGGGGGGGTAGGGGTGCCGTGGTAAAGGTGGTAATATAGCTTAGGTCCAACCTGGAAGCATGTCAAAAGTGTCTGTTCTTTAATGGGATGCCAGCTGTCTAGTCTGGTGCATGAAATTCTTTCCAGGCACAGGAAGCCTTTGTGTGGTGTGTGTGTGTGTGTGTGTGTGGTGTTGTGTGTTGTGTGGGTGGTGTTTATGTACCATCCGTGGGGTTTATATCTAGCTCGTTACTCATTTTCCTTATCTTAACACCTCAGCTACAACATGTTCGGACACTTCAAGTTCTGCATTACTCTATGTGGAGGATATGTTTTATTTAAAGATCCACTGTCTGTTAACCAGGGACTGGGCATTCTGTGTACACTATTTGGTATTCTAGCCTACACCCACTTTAAACTCAGTGAACAGGAAGGAAGTAAGAGTAAGCTGGTCCAACGTCCCTGAGTTTGGGTGGAGAAGAGAATGTTGCACCAAGAAGATAAGAAATACCAAGTGTCTAAGTGAATTTCCAAAATGAAAAAATTATGGTACAAATTCACTGAGTGATTTATAAGAAGGAATGATGGATTTTATTCATGAATTTGACTTTTTTTAGTACCTTTTATCAAACTTAATTTTCAGAAACCAAAGTGGTTCACACTTCTTTTCAAATATGATTGTATAAAACTGGAAATGCTGCTCAGAAGTAGGTACAGCATCTCCCTGGCCTGCGCAAGACCCTGGGTCCAGTCTCCAGCACTGTCAGAGCAACTAAAGTTGTCTGATCATGACAGGAGCGTGCCTCCCTTTCCTCCAGTGTGCCATACCCTTCTGAGGAGGGGGACTCCTGCACATGGACTCCTGCTTACTGTTGATGGTTTGTTTCCCAGTGTGAGATTTATTATCATTTTAGTCATAGTTTAAGCAATGCAGGGACTACACCCTGAGCCTTGCCCTCACCACTGAGCTATGTACCCAGGCCTCGTATCAGAATCCAAGTCCAGCACTTATATGTTAGTTGGTTTACTTTAGCTGCTTTATTTTTTCATTCGTAGAAATTAAATGTTTGTAGAAAGCAAAATATCATGGGGGATAATTATAAAAACAAAATACACATCTATGTTCTGCTTTTTAAAAAAATAAAACTGATCTGAAAATTCGTACACTATGAGGCAGCGGAGCACAGTGCTTGCAGTCCCTGCTGCTGGAGGCTTGAGGCAGGACTTCTTGAGCCCAGGGCCAACCTAAGCAACATGGACCCTGTCTGTGTTAGAGAATAGCCTAGTAAGTAGAGGGCTTGCCTAGCAGGCATGAGGCCCTGTGGTTCATCCCCAGCAACAACAAATAGAAGAAGGAAGCTGAGGACTCCATGGAACGGGTAAGTAGATTCCTTCCTGTCCTGGTAACTGCTTTGCCAGCTGCTAAATGCCATCTTTGTAATTTTTTTTTTTTTGTCTTTTTGAGACAGGGTCTTCCTTGTAGCCCCAGCTTATCTGGAATTCGCTCTGTAGACCAGGCTTGCCTGGAAACTCACAAAGATCTGCCTGCCTCTGCCTCCAAAGTGCTAGGATTAAAGGCGTTTGCACCATGCCCGGCCATGTTTTTCTTTCTGATGTCTGTGATCCTGGGGCATCTCCCGAGGGATCCCACTGCAGGAGTCTTCCATAGGGTTTGTAAAGCTTGGCAACGGGTTTATCCTGCCCCTTTCCCGTGTAGGCTCTCTCGTTATCTCTGGCATATGGGTTTCTCCTGGCCTGTATTCCAATGTAGTCCTGAATGCCTCTTCACTGTGTCGAAGGCTTGCTTTTTTGAAGGCTTGCTTTGCTTGCTCCTTCAAGATGCTTCTTCGGAATCTCAGTTGGGGAGGCGGGGGCTCTTCAGCCCGCCTTCCGCTGGGCTCAGGATGATTGTGTGCTGGCCATGTTTTTACTTCTTTTAGGATTTGTGTGCTCTTCCCAGGTGGTGGTTTACCGAGGGCTCTCACTGTGCTAAGAAGTGCGGAATTCTGTCTTTAGCATTTGGTATTGGATTTAAGAAACATTTTCTGTGTACACTTAAATTAATGTATAAGTATTTCCAAAAGCGGGAGAAAGCATGTTCAGCACAGGTGCTTATCTGTTCTGTGCAGGAGAACAACTAAGTTATGTGGGTGCGTGTTACAGACTCGTAGTTATAATAAAGCTTGGGGCTGGAGGGTGGTGATGGTAAGTATGGGGTTATAATAAATGCCTGGTGTCAATAGAAATGAGTGACAGAGTTGAAGCACAATGGTCAAGGGCATTTTTATATAAATTAATAAAGCTGGACTGCTACTAGGACTGGCAGCTTTTTTTTTTTTTTTTTTTTTGGTGTTTTTGAGACAGGGTCTCCCTGTAGCCCGCTGACCTACTCAATCGGTAGACCAGGCTGGCCTTGAACTCAGATCACCGCCTCTGCCTCTGGAGTGCTGGGATTACAGGTGTGCACCACCGCACCTGGCCCAAAACTACATTTTGATAAGCTCTTTTTACCCTGAAGATAATTATTGAAAGAAAATTCCTGAGGAATAAAATGCACTGGATGAGCAAGACAGAGCACAGCCGCAGACAAGGTGTGGTGCTGTCCTTGTGTTGCCAGTGTAACTGGATTTGGTAGGTGGATTTATTTCATTATCCGTATTTATTTTTGGGCTTTGGGGGTGTGGTGGTGGATATCAGGGGTCCCCGTTGTTAGTCAAAAAAGCTGGCCTGGAAACGCCTATGAAGGCCAGCTTGGGGCCTTGAACTTAGAGTCCCACCTACCGGCATCTGCCCTCCTGATGCCTGGGATCAAAGAATGTGCACGCTGATGTGTGTGTGTTGTGTGCTTTCATGCGCAGCTGGATTATTTCTTTTATGCTTACCTAGTCTATGTCTTCCGGGCTAATAAAACGCTTGTTTTTACTTTTGTCGTGCATGCAGAAGCCCATGGAAGGTAAATATTGGTGTGGAACTGCCCATTTGGCTTCTAGATCTTCAGTTCTACTGTACAAAATTTTAGCTCCCTTTTGAAACTTAACACCAAGGGATGCGGGGAGATGGCTCATTGGGTAAGAATACTTGCTGCAATAGGCATAATGGGGGGCCTGAGTTGAGTCCGCCCAGCACCCAGGTAGAAAGCCAGGTGTGACCACATGCAGGTGTGTAACCCCAGCATTATGGGAACAGACAGGGTAGCTGGGGCTTGCTGACTGCCATCTAGCTCTGGGTTCTCAAGGGAACAAGGCTGGACTCTGACCTCCACAGAAGTACACAGGTGAGTATGCTCTAGCCTGTACACAACATAACATGAAGGAAAACAAAAATGAATATAGGAAGGCCGCCGGTGTGATGGCGCACGCCTTTATCCTAGCACTTTGGAGGGTGAGGCAGGGGCATCTCTTTGATTCAAGGCCAGCCTGCGCTTACAGAGTGAGTTTCCAGGAGGACAAGCTGGGCTACAGGGAGAACCGATGTTGGCAAAAGACCAAACAGAAGTTTTGTTGTTTAATTTTATTAATTACTGGGAGGAAAGCCTGTCGTAGCATTCAAGTATAGAGGTTGGAGGACAACTTTTAGTAAGTTTGGTTCTCCTTCCACCTTTGGAGTTCAGGGATTGAACTCCTGTCGTCAGCCTTGGCAGCAAGTGCCTGTTACCATCTTGAGCCATGTCAACTGCCGGGTGTGTATGAAGTGTTTTTCATTAACAGCATGTATGCAATACACCCATGTCATGCAAGTGCCCAAGGAAGACGGGCATTGGGTCCCTGGACTGCAATGATGAACCACTGTTAGGAGCTGCCATGGTAGGTGCTGGGCACAAACACTGCAAGAACAGCCAGTGTTGCTTAACTCTTAACGCTGAGCCAGCTCTCCAGCCTTGTCAGGATATCCCTGTAGCCCTACCTGGGGTATGGAACTTGCTGTGTAAGACCAGGGTAGCCTTGAATTCACTGAGATTCCGACCCCTGTCTCTGCCTCCAAGTGCTAGGATTAAAGGTGTGTGCCCATGCCTGCGTGACATTTATTTTAAAGCTTGACCAGTACTTCAAGAGGGTAAAGCCATTTGTTACCAACCCTGACAGCCTGAGTCTATTCCTGAGACCCACTGGGGGAAGAGAACGCAGGTTTCCTCAGCTTGTCCTCTGATCTCCGCTTGCCTGCTTGCATGCTGTGACACTCACCCGCCCAGAAGCATATTCGCACAAAATACATACAGTAAAATTTATTTCAGGGCATTAGCATTAACCAATCACTTCATTTGCTCCATCAATAAATAACTTGGTGAAGGAATATGCAAGAAAATGATTCTGAGGGATGGTCGTCGGGTGGGTTGGGTCAAGAGTGCTGTCTCGGTGCTGGGTGGTACAGGTGTGGTTCTAGGGTCAGTTCCCAGCTCCACAGGTGGCTTTACAACCATCTGTAATTCTAGTTCCAGAAGGATAACTCGTCTTTTCTGGCCTTCCTGGGCATTGTATGCACTTGATGCACTTGACATACATGCAGGGAAAAGAGGTTCTGGGTGTGGTTAATTTGGGTTGGTAATAGATTCTTCCGTAGGTTGTGTGTGTTGATAGTATCAGATTGGTTGTTGTTGGTGGGTTAATGTGGACCTGGCTGGTGTGGAAGGGGTGTTGTGGGGTTTGGTGTGCCTGTCTTTTCAGGGATATTTACTTTATAGTTGTTACAGAGTATTAAGACATTAAATGGGGCGGAGGGATGGCTCAGTGGGTCAAAGCACCTGACTGCGCTCCAGATTCAGAGCTGTGGCTCACAACCATTATAATACCAACTCCAGGGTTGTGATGCCCTTCGGGTATATGTGGACACACAGCCAGTGGAAATAGTCAGACAACTGAAATGTGATTTGTTGTTGTCTCTTTTCTTTTGCTTTTTGAGACGAGGGGCGCCCTGTAGCCCCAGCCTGACTTTAGAAGTCACTCTGTAAACAGGCTGGGGCCTTGGTGTGTGGGTGTGTGTGCTCACAGATGTGGTGGTGGGTGGGGGTGGGGTGTTGGGTGGGGTCGTGCGTGTGCGCTGCGTGTGGTTGTTGGGTTGGTGGGGGGTGTGTGTTATATATTTCAAAGGCGTGTGTTTTGTGTGAGGGTGTGGCTGTTTTTTTCATATGAAGTCATTAGGAGATGAATTATTGCCAACTCAATTAGGTAAAAGTTTTTCCAAACCAAATAATACCACCTGTGTGTCTTCATTTCTTTTCCTGTTTTGTTTTTTTTTTTTTTTTTTTTTTTTTTTTTTCTTTCTTTCTTACTTTTAAATGCTTTTTTGGGCTGGAGAATGGCTCAGTGATTAAGAGTCATTGCTGCGTGTTATTTTTGGAATGTGTATGAATATACAACTGCTTGCATGCCGGTCTGTGCCCCCATGTACGTGCAATGCCGCGGAGGTCAGAAGAGGGTGTTGGAATTCTCCTGGAACTGGAGTTATAGAACCATTCTGCAGCCACCCTGAAGGGGTGCTGGGGATCGAAACCAGGTCCTCTGCAAACAGTTGGTGCTCTTAACCACATGGCGGGTAGGCCAAGCGCTCAGCAGCCCCGCCATTGCTGCTTTTACAGAGGACCCAGGTTCACTTCCTAGCACTCATGTTGAGTGGTTCACAACCACTGTAGCTCCAGCTCCAGTGGGATCTGGATCCTTGGATTCCTGAGGCATTGGCAGTGCGGGCACACAGACACGCGTGTGAGTGCATGTGCATAATTTTAGAACATTTGTGAATCAGTTAAGCCTACTTCTAGTTCAAGAGAGGAATAGTAAGTGTTAGCAGAGAATCTGTGAAGCATAGAATCAGTCTGTGAGATCTACTTAGTCTCCACACCTAGGACTTGTATAGGACTGACTGGGCTTCAGGCCTTTCTCTGGATGGAGTTGAAAAGCAAGTCCAACCTTTACGGCTTGCACTTCTTGGAGAACCATGCTAGTGAAAAAGCATTTATACAAAAATACAGAGAGGGAAAAAAGACAGTTGGCCACCAAAAGACTTCGATTTGCTGTTGTGTGTGTTTTGGCGTAAACTCGGTGAGGGAGGGCTTAGAAAGTACAAGAATTCCCTTGTTAAACTATTGCCTCATGGTTTAGGACAGTCCTGTGACAGACAGCTCACCAGTGGACACAGAAGGTTGAAGACTTCAAGGGAAGCTTGCAACGTCCTGGTAAAGGTGTGGCTGGATGTGGCTAGTGTTCTGGCGGTTGCTGGTGGCGTCCAGCTTCACATCCTGGTTGCAGCTGTGGATGCCTGGAATGCCCGTACAGGAGCAGTGAAGAGGACCTGACAGATGTGTCTGTATTGTTGCTTGGGGGGTGGGCAGCAAGTCTTCAGCAGGCGGGAAAGCAAAGCCCTGTTGGGGAGGGAGCCTCGTGTGGATGGTTAGTTTGGGTGGCAGCCGCAGGCAAGCCTGTGAGCATCTGGGTGTATTTATCTGAGCAGGCAGAGGACTTACTCTGTTAGACTTTAGGACCCAGGGAGTAACAATCGAAGCTAAGTACACATAGACTAGTAGGATCCTGACCCCAGCCATCTTTCCATTTTATGGAGCACAAAACCCTGGTGGTTGGCTAGAAGGAGACAGTTTGGTGGCCACATGGCTCGAGTTCAACCTGGAGCTTGCTGAACCTTGATATGAATAAAGCAGCTCAACCAGAGCGAACTCAGCAACGTGGAAGGTGGTGTAACAACGCCTTCATCTTCGTCGGGTCTGACTCTGCGTCATGTCAGTTTTACGGCAGTATTAATTTACTTTTTTTTGTTTTTTTTTTTTGTTCTGTGTGTGGTCTTTTTGAGATTCGTGTGGGGGTCTCCCTGTAGTCCCAGTGTCCTAGAACTTGCCTATGTGACCAGGATGGCCCTTTGGTGTTGTTGTGTGTTGGTTATTTCTTTTTCATGGAGACCCCCTGCCTCTGCCTCCAAGTTGCTAGGATTAAATGTGTGTGCCATCACGCCTGGCCTCAGTATTTCCTTATCACAGCCTCATACCTACTCTGCTTCATTCCCCAAAATCTCCCCAGTTTGGAAAGTCATTCTCAAGTCTTTGAACTGGGCCTCACTATGAAATATGAGCGTCTAGAAGAAAGCTGTGACAATGCTCCAGGACTCCCATAACTATAGGAGGATAGGGCCGCACTAGGGGACCTCCCAGTACCCACTGTAGGTTTCCAGCCTGGCCCGACCACAGCCATCTTGAGTTGCAACTACCAGGATTGCCACTGAGTAGCCCTGATCTGCCCCCTGCAACTCTGCATCATAGTTTCCCAGCATACTCTACGCAGACAGCCACTAGAGTGGTGTGTGGACTGCGGTGGTTTGAATGAGAGTGCCCCCCATTTGCTCCAAATATTTAGACATTTTTGTCCACAGTTGGTGGCGCCGTTTTGGGAGATCTTAGTGTGGGCATGCTGGGAGAAGCTTGTCACTGTGGGCCAGTTTAGAGAGTTCAAAAAGCTTTCCCAGCCTCTCTGGTGTCTCTTCTTTGTGTTTGGCTTTGGCCTGGTGGCCTGCTTGAAGATGTGAAGCCTCAGCTCTCTGTTGGTTTCCGGTGGTTTGGCATCTCCTGCCGCCATGCCTCCCCGCCATGATGGACTGTAATTCCCATGGAACCATCAACTCAAATTCTTTTGTGAGTTCCCTTGGTCATGGTTCTATCACAGAAACAGAAAATTGACTAATACATGGAACTTTTTTTTCTCTTGCATTTTTAAGACAGGGTCTCCATTTAGACCCAGTTGGCCTGAAGCTAACTCTGTAGACCAGGCTGGCCTTGAACTTCAACAGAGATGTTCCTTCTGGCTCTGCCTCCCTAGTGATGGGATTTAAAGGCGTGTGCCAACACACCCACTAACACAGGGGGTGCTGGGAAAATAAAATCGGGGTCCTCTGACAAAGCATCAGTGCTCTAACCCTTAACCACTGAGCATCTCTCCAGCCCCATACATGGGACTTTTTTTTTTTTTTTTTTGGTCTTTCGAGACAGGTTCTCCCTAAAGCCCAGCTGTCCTGGAAGCTCACAAGTTTGTAGACCAGGCGGGCTTGAACTCACAAAGACCGCCTCCGTTCTGGTTGGTGCTCTCCCAGGGGTGCAGGATTAAAGGCGTGTGCCAACCACGCCTGGCGATACATGGACTTTAAAAATGTCCAGACCTAGTGCAATCAACATCAGGAATGTGTCTGTGGTCTTTGAAGGTAACTAGATAAAGCTGGGTATAATCTGGCTTGGATAAAAATCACTTTTGTTCTGACCAATATAGAAGCCCTTAGTTGGTTTTGTTGTAGTANAGCACCCACATGGCGGCTGAGAACCATCTGTAACTCCAATTCCAGGAGAACTCCAGTTCCAGGGGAATCCGACACCCTCTTCTGACCTCCGCGGCATTGTGCTACACAGGTGTACAGACCTACATGCAGACAGTACATTCATACACATAAAAAATAAATAAAATTAAAAAAAAAAAAAGAAAAAGTATGGCAAGAGAATAACTTTATTATTTTGTGTGCATGATTATACTGCCTGCATATATGTAAGCGTACTTGTGTCATGCAATGCCTGTGGAAGTCAGAAGAAGGCATCAGATCCCCTAGCACTGGAATTATGGATGGTTGTTAGCCGCCATGTGGGTGCTGGGATTTGAACCCAGGTCCTCAGCAAGAATACCCAGTGCTCTTCTTTATTTTTTATTTATTTATTTATTTATTTTTTTATTTCTGTATGTGTATGAATGTACTATCTGCATGCAGGTTTGTGCACCCGTGTCGTGCAATGCCGCGGAGGTCAGAAGAGGGTCTTGGATTCCCCTGGAACTGGAGTTCTCCTGGAATTGGAGTTTCGGACGGTTCTCGGCCGCCATGTGGGTGCTGGGGATCGAACCCGGGTCCTATGTAAGAGCGGTTGGCACGCTTAACCGCTAGGCCATCTCTCCAGCCCCTTCTTTTTTTTTTTTTAATATATTTTTTATTTGTATTAAACTTTTTCATACATCATTTCTCAATCCAATTTAAACTCATTTCCCTTTCTGTGCCCCCACCCCACCCGAGTTCATGCATTCTGCCATATGTGTCTTGCATCTTTTTCTGAGTCTTTCCAGAGTTTTTTTCAAAGCAGAAGATTACTGTTTTGGGGAGAACTTTACTGTGGCAGTTGTTTTTTTGTCCCGGTTCTTTTTCTTTTGTTGTTGTCCCGTCCAACTTGTATTGCTTCAATGTATATGCATGTCTCACCTATACTAAAATTATGTCATCTGAAAACAAGCTGATATTTCCAAATCATATTTCAAGATTCACATTTTTCCATTTTGATTTTACATTACTCTAAAATATGTATACATACCCTCCCCCCATATACCAAAATTCCAAAAATCTGAAAATAAATGGTAGGTTAATTCTAGAACCTATTAAAAGATTCACAATATAAGAGCACAGTTGTTTTCAGATCACAAGGAATATAACATTAATGTTGCTCAGTTTGCCTTACAACTAGGTACTTGGTGTTAGCAATCACAGATGAGGGATACCATTCATCTTTTGTTTTTCTGGAACTGTGTTACTTCACTTAACATAATACCTTTTAGTTCCATCCATGTACCTGCAAATTTCATGATGTCATTTTTCTTTACCACAGCATAGAACTCCATTGTATAGGTGTACCACATTTTCTCTATCTACTAGTCAATTGAGGGGCACTTGGGTTGGTTCCAGCTGTTTGCTATTGTAAAGAGAGCTGCAATAAACATGGCTTTGCATGTATCTCTGCAGTAGGATGAGTCTTGTGGGTATATACCCAGGAGTGGTTTGACTGGGTCAAGTGGTAACCTCATTTTGAGTCTTTTTTCTTTTTTGGTCTTTTTGAGGCACGGTCTCCCTGTAGCTCCAGCTGTCCTGGAATTCACTATGTAGAACAGCTGGCGTTGAACTCAGAGAGATTCATTTTGAGTCTTTTAAGGATTCCCTACACTGCTTTCCATAGTGGTTGTACGAGTTTACATTCCCACCAGCAGTGGATAAGTGTTCCCCTTTCCCCACAATCACTCCAGCGTTTGGTGCTCTTAACTTCTAAGCCATCTCTCCTGCCCCTAAGAGAATAATTTTTTAGGTATGTGCATGGTTTGAATTTTTCCATAAGAACAATGAGTTGGGAAAATACTTTAATCCAGCAAAGAATTGCTGGCAGTATACTATATTACAGCATGAACTTTGGAGTTAAATAAATCCATTAGTGTTTAGACTTCCAATGCCCCAAGTCTATGATCTGGTTATTAAAGTGTGTTGGATGAGATGACTCAGCAGGTAGTTATTTTCCACCAAGCCTGATGACCTGAGTTTGATCCCTGAGTTCCACATGGTGGAGAAGGGAAGTGACTCCTTTAAGTTGTCATTTATTTTTATTTGTGAGGCTTTTGCCTATATGTATGTAAGTGCACCTGTATGTGCAATGCCTGTGGAAGCCAGAAGAGGGTGTTGGATAACCTGGAACTGAAGTTTACAGGCAGTTGTTAGCTGTCATGTGGGTGATGGGAACCAAACCCAGGTCCTCTGCAAGAGCAGCCAGTATATTTTTCAAAGTTAGTAATTAAAATCCCCAAACCTTGAGCACTATAAAATGGGCAGAGAGAGAGAGGAGTGGAGGTAGATGTGGTGCTGTGGAGAGGGTGCTGCAGGGCCTGGCAAAGCGTTGCTGGTGCTCGGTATTGCTCCCTCCCCACACCTTGCTTCCTCACCCTCCTGACCTTAGCCATACTGGCAGTCTCCATTGAGTCAACTCCCTGGCACCTGACACATCTCACCTATTGCCAGGGACAGTTTATTAGGAATACCACCATATAATATAAACTGCTGTGCAAAGTATCTTCTCTGTACCTTGCTTTGAATTTCCTTCTTCACCTGTGTTGCCTCTTTGGAGAGATCAATAGGAACATATCTTGTCTCATGTCGGGGGGGGGGGGGGGGGGGGGGTAGGGGGTGCCGTGGTAAAGGTGGTAATATAGCTTAGGTCCAACCTGGAAGCATGTCAAAAGTGTCTGTTCTTTAATGGGATGCCAGCTGTCTAGTCTGGTGCATGAAATTCTTTCCAGGCACAGGAAGCCTTTGTGTGTGTGTGTGTGTGTGTGTGTGTGTGTGTGTGTGTGTGTGTGTTATGTACCATCCGTGGGGTTTATATCTAGCTCGTTACTCATTTTCCTTATCTTAACACCTCAGCTACAACATGTTCGGACACTTCAAGTTCTGCATTACTCTATGTGGAGGATATGTTTTATTTAAAGATCCACTGTCTGTTAACCAGGGACTGGGCATTCTGTGTACACTATTTGGTATTCTAGCCTACACCCACTTTAAACTCAGTGAACAGGAAGGAAGTAAGAGTAAGCTGGTCCAACGTCCCTGAGTTTGGGTGGAGAAGAGAATGTTGCACCAAGAAGATAAGAAATACCAAGTGTCTAAGTGAATTTCCAAAATGAAAAAATTATGGTACAAATTCACTGAGTGATTTATAAGAAGGAATGATGGATTTTATTCATGAATTTGACTTTTTTTAGTACCTTTTATCAAACTTAATTTTCAGAAACCAAAGTGGTTCACACTTCTTTTCAAATATGATTGTATAAAACTGGAAATGCTGCTCAGAAGTAGGTACAGCATCTCCCTGGCCTGCGCAAGACCCTGGGTCCAGTCTCCAGCACTGTCAGAGCAACTAAAGTTGTCTGATCATGACAGGAGCGTGCCTCCCTTTCCTCCAGTGTGCCATACCCTTCTGAGGAGGGGGACTCCTGCACATGGACTCCTGCTTACTGTTGATGGTTTGTTTCCCAGTGTGAGATTTATTATCATTTTAGTCATAGTTTAAGCAATGCAGGGACTACACCCTGAGCCTTGCCCTCACCACTGAGCTATGTACCCAGGCCTCGTATCAGAATCCAAGTCCAGCACTTATATGTTAGTTGGTTTACTTTAGCTGCTTTATTTTTTCATTCGTAGAAATTAAATGTTTGTAGAAAGCAAAATATCATGGGGATAATTATAAAACAAAATACAACACTCTAAGTTCTGCTTTTTAAATAAAAACTGATCTGAAAATTCGTACACTATGAGGCAGCGGAGCACAGTGCTTGCAGTCCCTGCTGCTGGAGGCTGAGGCAGGACTTCTTGAGCCCAGGGCCAACCTAAGCAACATGGACCCTGTCTGTGTTAGAGAATAGCCTAGTAATAGAGTGCTTGCCTAGCATGCATGAGGCCCTGTGTTCAACTCCCCAGCAACAACAAAATAGAAGAAGGAAGACTGAGGACTCCATGGAACGGGTAAGTAGATTCCTTCCTGTCCTGGTAACTGCTTTGCCAGCTGCTAAATGCCATCTTTGTAATTTTTTTTTTTTTGTCTTTTTGAGACAGGGTCTCCTTGTAGCCCCAGCTTTCCTGGAATTCGCTCTGTAGACCAGGCTGGCCTTGAACTCACAAAGATCTGCCTGCCTCTGCCTCCCAAGTGCTAGGATTAAAGGCGTGTGCCACCATGCCCGGCCATGTTTTTCTTTCTGATGTCTGTGTCCTGGGGCATTCCCAGAGGGATCCCACTGCAGGAGTCTTCCATAGGGTTGGTAAAGCTTGGCACGGGATTATCCTGCCCCTTTCCAGTGTAGTCTCTTCTTCGTTATCCTGGCATATGGGCTTCTCCTTGCCTGTATTCCAATGTGAGTCCTAAATGCCTCTTCACTGTGTTGAAGGCTTGCTTTGCTTGCCTCCTTCAGATGCTTCTTCGTAATCTCAGTTGGGGGGGCGGGGGCTCTTCAGCCCGCCTTCCGCTGGGCTCAGGAGATCTCTGGCCATGTTTTTCTTTAAGTATTGTTTGCTCTTCCCAGTTTACCGAGGGCTCTCACTGTGCTAAGAAGTGCGGAATTCTGTCTTTAGCATTTGGTATTGGATTTAAGAAACATTTTCTGTGTACACTTAAATTAATGTATAAGTATTTCCAAAAGCTGGAGAAAGCATTTCAGCACAGTGCTTATCTGATTTCTGTGCATTAGAACAACTAAGTTGATTTGTGCTGTGTACAGTCTTAGTTATAAATAAAGCTTGGGGCTGGAAGGTGGTGATGGTAAGTATGGGGTTATAATAAATGCCTGGTGTCAATAGAAATGAGTGACAGAGTTGAAGCACAATGGTCAAGGGCATTTTTATATAAATTAATAAACTGTACTGCTACTAGAACTGCAGCTTTTTTTTTTTTTTTTGGTGTTTTTGAGACAGGGTCTCCCTGTAGCCCTAGCTGACCTACTCACTCTGTAGACCAGGCTGGCCTTGAACTCAGATCCACCTGCCTCTGCCTCTGGAGTGCTGGGATTACAGGTGTGCACCACCTCACCTGGCCCCAACTACATTTTGATAAGCTCTTTTTACCCTGAAGATAATTATTGAAAGAAAATTCCTGAGGAATAAAATGCACTGGATGAGCAAGACAGAGCACAGCCGCAGACAAGGTGTGGTGCTGTCCTTGTGTTGCCAGTGTAACTGGATTTGGTATTTATTTCATTAACTTATTTATTTTGGTCTTTTGGAGACAGGGTCTCCCTGTAGTCACAGCTGGCCTGGAACGCCTATGTAGGCCAGGCTGGCCTTGAACTTAGAGCTCCCACCTACCTGCCTCTGCCTCCTGAATGCTGGGATCAAAGATGTGCACCACCATGCTCAGCTGGGTTTTTCTTTTATGCTACCTATGTCAGGTGTCTTCCTGCTAATAAAAACCTCTTGTTTTTACTTTTGTCGTGCATGCAGAAGCCCATGGAAGGTAAATATTGGTGTGGAACTGCCCATTTGGCTTCTAGATCTTCAGTTCTACTGTACAAAATTTTAGCTCCCTTTTGAAACTTAACACCAAGGGATGCTGGGGAGATGGCTCAGTGGGTAAGAATATCTGCTGCAATAGGCATGGGGGGCCTGAGTTTTAGTCCCCAGCACCCAGGTAGAAAGCCAGGTGTGACCACATGCAGGTGTGTAACCCCAGCATTATGGGAACAGACAGGGTAGCTGGGGCTTGCTGACTGCCAGGCTAGCTCTGGGTTCTCAAGGGAACAAGGCTGGACTCTGACCTCCACAGAAGTACACAGGTGAGTATGCTCTAGCCTGTACACAACATAACATGAAGGAAAACAAAAAATGAATATAGGCCGCCAGGTGTGATGGCGCACGCCTTTAATCCTAGCACTTTGGAGGTTGAGGCAGGTGCATCTCTGTGAGTTCAAGGCCAGCCTGCTCTACAGAGTGAGTTCCAGGACAGCTGGGGCTACAGGGAGACCATGTTTCAAAAAGACCAGAAAAGAATTTTTGTTTTAATTTTTATTATTACTGAGGGGAAAGCCTGTCGTAGCATTCAAGTATAGAGGTTGGAGGATAACTTGTAGTAGTTGGTTCTCCTTCCACCTTGTGAGTTCCAGGGATTGAACTCAGGTCGTCAGGCTTGGCAGCAAGTGCCTTTACCTCTGAGCCATTTCACTGGCCGGGTGTGTATGAGTGTTTTACCAGCATGTATGCAAGTACACCCATGTCATGCAGTGCCCACAGAGGACAGGACAGGGCATTGGGTCCCCTGGAACTGCAATTATGAACCACTGTTAGCTGCCATGTAGGTGCTGGGCACAAAACCCTGCAAGAACAGCCAGTGTTCTTAACCTTAACTGCTGAGCCATCTCTCCAGCCTTGTCAGGATATCCCTGTAGCCCTACCTGGTATGGAACTTGCTGTGTAGACCAGGGTAGCCTTGAATTCACTGAGATTCCCCCCTGTCTCTGCCTCCCAAGTGCTAGGATTAAAGGTGTGTGCCACCATGCCCTGCTTGACATTTATTTTAAAGCTTGACCAGTACTTCAAGAGGGTATAGCCATTTGTTACCAACCCTGACAGCCTGAGTCTATTCCTGAGACCCACATGGGGGAAAGAGAACCAGTTTCCCCAGCTTGTCCTCTGATCTCCGCTTGCCTGCTTGCATGCTGTGACACTCACCCGCCCAGAAGCATATTCGCACAAAATACATACAGTAAAATTTATTTCAGGGCATTAGCATTAACCAATCACTTCATTTGCTCCATCAATAAATAACTTGGTGAATGAATATGCAAGAAATGATTTCTGAGGGATGGCTCGGTCAAGAGTGCTGCTCTTGTACAGTTCCCAGGGTCAGTTCCCAGCATCCACATGGTGGCTTACAACCATCTGTAATTCTAGTTCCAGAGGATCAACTCTCCTTTTCTGGCCTTCCTGGGCATTGTATGCACTTGATGCACTTGACATACATGCAGGGAAAAACACTTAAGTTTTAATAGATTTCTTCCTATTTGTTGATAATCAGATTTTGACCCTTAATGTCTGTCTTGTTCATGGATATTTACTTATAGTTTTACAGAGTATAAGACATTAAATGTGAGGCTGGAGGGAGGCTCAGTGGTCAAAGCACCTACTGCTCTTCCAGATCAGAGCTGGGTGGCTCACAACCACTTATAATACCAACTCCAGGGGTTGTGATGCCCCTTCTGGTCTATGTGGACACCAGCACATGGAAATAAGTCAGACACTGAATGTGATTTGTTGTTGTTGTTGCTTTCTTTTTGAGACAGGGTCTCCCTGTAGCCCCAGCTGACTTAGAAGTCACTATGTAAACCAGGCTGGCCTTGAACTCACAGAGATCCACCTGCTTTAGTTAGTTTTTATATTCAAAGCGGCTTTATGCTTCATATGAAGTCATTAGGAGATGAATTATTGCCAACTCAATTAGGTAAAAGTTTTTCCAAACCAAATAATACCACCTGTGTGTCTTCATTTCCTTTTCCTGTTTGTCTACGCTCCCTGAAGTCAGTTTCCTGTTTTTTTCAGTTCCTCTCAAAAATGAGTTAAGGGGCTGGAGAGATGGCTCAGTGATTAAGAGTCATTGCTGCTTTTTATTTTTGTATGTGTATGAATGTACTGCTTGCATGCAGGTCTGTGCACCCATGTCGTGCAATGCCGCGGAGGTCAGAAGAGGGTGTTGGATTCTCCTGGAACTGGAGTTATAGACATTCTCAGCCACCATGTGGGTGCTGGGGATCGAACCCAGGTCCTCTGCAAGAGCAGTCGGTGCTCTTAACCACTAGGCCATCTCTCCAGCCCCGAGCCATTGCTGCTTTTACAGAGGACCCAAGCTCGATTCCTAGCTCACCACTGCCTGTAGCTCCAGCTCCAGTGGGATCTGGATCCTTGGATTCCTGAGGCATTGGCAGTGCGGGCACACAGACACGCGTGTGAGTGCATGTGCATAATTTTAGAACATTTGTGAATCAGTTAAGCCTACTTCTAGTTCAGGAGAGGAATAGTAAGTGTTAGCAGAGAATCTGTGAAGCATAGAATCAGTCTGTGAGATCTATTTAGTCTCCACACCTAGGACTTGTATAGGACTGACTGGGCTTCAGGCCTTTCTCTGGATGGAGTTGAAAAGCAAGTCCAACCTTTACGGCTTGCACTTCTTGGAGAACCATGCTAGTGAAAAAGCATTTATACAAAAATACAGGAGAGGGGACAAAAGACAGTTGCACAACCAAGAAGACTTCGATTTGCTTGTTTCAACTCTAGGGCCTTAGAAGTACAGAATTCCCTTTTTACTATTGCCTCATGGTTAGGAGCAGTCCTGTGACAGACATCTCACCAGTGGAACACAGAAGTTGGAAGACTTCAAGGGAAGCTTTCACTGTCCTGGTAAAGGGTCCAGCTTCACATCCTGGTTGCAGCTGTGGATGCCTGGAATGCCCGTACAGGAGCAGTGAAGAGGACCTGACAGATGTGTCTGTATTGTTGCAGCAAGTCTTCAGGCAGGCTGGAAAGCAAAGCCCTGTTTGGGGAGGGAGCCTCTGATGGTTATTTACAGCCGCAGGCAAGCCTGTGAGCATCTGGGTGTATTTATCTGAGCAGGCAGAGGACTTACTCTGTTAGACTTTAGGACCCAGGGAGTAACAATCGAAGCTAAGTACACATAGACTAGTAGGATCCTGACCCCAGCCATCTTTCCATTTTATGGAGCACAAAACCCTGGTGGTTGGCTAGAAGGAGACAGTGGTTTGGTGGCCACATGGACTCAGTTCAAACCTGGAGCTGTTGCTGACCTTGTATGAATAAAGCAGCTCCAACCAGGAGCGAACTTCCAGCAGGTGGAAGGTGGTGTACCACGTCCTTCATCTTCGTCCTCGTTCTGACTCTGCTCATGTCAGTTACTCAGTATTTACTTTTTTTTTTTTTTTTTTTTTGTTCTGTGTGTGGTCTTTTTGAGATTCGTGTGGGGGTCTCCCTGTAGTCCCAGTGTCCTAGAACTTGCCTATGTGACCAGGATGGCCCTTTGGTGTTGTTGTGTGTTGGTTATTTCTTTTTCATGGAGACCCCCTGCCTCTGCCTCCAAGTTGCTAGGATTAAATGTGTGTGCCATCACGCCTGGCCTCAGTATTTCCTTATCACAGCCTCATACCTACTCTGCTTCATTCCCCAAAATCTCCCCAGTTTGGAAAGTCATTCTCAAGTCTTTGAACTGGGCCTCACTATGAAATATGAGCGTCTAGAAGAAAGCTGTGACAATGCTCCAGGACTCCCATAACTATAGGAGGATAGGGCCGCACTAGGGGACCTCCCAGTACCCACTGTAGGTTTCCAGCCTGGCCCGACCACAGCCATCTTGAGTTGCAACTACCAGGATTGCCACTGAGTAGCCCTGATCTGCCCCCTGCAACTCTGCATCATAGTTTCCCAGCATACTCTACGCAGACAGCCACTAGAGTGGTGTGTGGACTGCGGTGGTTTGAATGAGAGTGCCCCCCATTTGCTCCAAATATTTAGACATTTTTGTCCACAGTTGGTGGCGCCGTTTTGGGAGATCTTAGTGTGGGCATGCTGGGAGAAGCTTGTCACTGTGGGCCAGTTTAGAGAGTTCAAAAAGCTTTCCCAGCCTCTCTGGTGTCTCTTCTTTGTGTTTGGCTTTGGCCTGGTGGCCTGCTTGAAGATGTGAAGCCTCAGCTCTCTGTTGGTTTCCGGTGGTTTGGCATCTCCTGCCGCCATGCCTCCCCGCCATGATGGACTGTAATTCCCATGGAACCATCAACTCAAATTCTTTTGTGAGTTCCCTTGGTCATGGTTCTATCACATAAAAATCGAAAATTGACTAATCATGGAACTTTTTTTTCTCTTGCATTTTTAAGACAGGGTCTCCATTTAGACCCAGTTGGCCTGAAGCTAACTCTGTAGACCAGGCTGGCCTTGAACTCAACAGAGATCTGCCTGTCTCTGCCTCCCTAGTGATGGGATTAAAGGCGTGTGCCACCACACCCACTAACACAGGGGGTGCTGGGAAAATCAAATCTGGGTCCTCTGAAAAAGCAATCAGTGCTCTTAACCCTTAACCACTGAGCATCTCTCCAGCCCCATACATGGACTTTTTTTTTTTTTTTTTTGGTCTTTTCGAGACAGGGTCTCCCTGTAGCCCCAGCTGTCCTGGAACTCACATTGTAGACCAGGCTGGCCTTGAACTCACAAAGATCCGCCTGCCTCTGCCTCCCAAGTGCTAGGATTAAAGGCGTGTGCCACCACGCCTGGCTATACATGGACTTTTATGTCCAGACCTAGTGCAATCAACATCAGGAATGTGTCTGTGGTCTTTGAAGGTAACTAGATAAAGCTGGGTATAATCTGGCTTGGATAAAAATCACTTTTGTTCTGACCAATATAGAAGCCCTTAGTTGGTTTTGTTGTAGTAGTAGTAGTTGTTCTTTTTGAGACTGGGTCTCCCTGTAGCCACAGCTGTCCTGGTACTCACGATGTAGACCAGGCTGCCCTTGACTCACAGAGATCCGCCTGCCTCTACCTCCCGGTTTAGATGCCCGTAGTTTTAATCTAATTACTAGAGAGCCACTGGTCTTTACCAGGCTTCTGTCAACTCCCCAATAACAACTATAACCTGTGCAATCCTCTGTCGTTTCCATCTCCTGGCACCCCGAAACTAGTTCATATACAACAGCCCCACAGTCTTTCAGAACACCAACACACCAAGGGACTGTAGGCATGAATGAGAAACTTCTGGAAGGAACCGTCGGGTCGGTCGCTTATGGGGTTTACTGAATGGAGAACTCCAGCCACACAAGGCCATTCTTTGAATTTTAACATCACAAGGTCAGACATCCGGTGCTGGTACTCGGCCTCCCCTCAGGGATGGCGAGCCTGAAAATCTCACTCCCAACTATTCAATAATGTTCTGAAACTCAGAGGACTGGCCCAGGAATCTGAACCACAACTCTTGTCCGGTCCTCTGCTGACACTGCATGGAGAAGTCTGATAAAGCCTGTCACCATGGATGTCTTGCTGATCTTCCCAGCCTACCTTGGCCTCCTTTGTACAGCAGTTTCCATACCCATACTTAGTTAACCTACTGAAATGTTCACTACATTACGGTCGGAGAATCAAGAATTAGAGATTTTGTTGGCAGGTGTGGTGGTGCATGTCTTTAATCCCTGCACCCCAGAGGCAGAGGCAGGCAGATCTCTGTGAGTTCAAGCCCAACCTGGTCTACATAATAAACTCCAGGCCAGCTGGGATTAAAGGGAGACCCTTAAAACCAAAAAAATTTATTTTATTTTACCAAAGGGTTTTTTTTTTTCTTGGGAGGTCCTAGTTAATTGAACTCGGGAAACATGTTAGGCAAGTGCCAAGTATTTTATCACTAAGCTATATCCTTAGTAACCCCTTTACCCCTCAGCCTTTATTAAATTTGTTGCTTTGAAACAGGGTTTGGGCTAAGTTGCCCAGGCTAGCCTCAGGCTTGCAGTCCTGCTTCAGTCTTCTAAGCAGTTGGGATTCCAACTGCTATAGAATATAAAAGTACCATTTTATATTCTATAGCAAAGATTAAAAGTGAAACATTGGTCCTCCTACATTTTGAGGTCTAGCCTACCCACATAGGGAGACAGCCAAAGTTTGGAATACAAGATGAGTGGATTAGGGGAGCTTCAAGGGTGACTCAGCCAAGCCTTATTTTCTTGGCTTAAGGCAAGTCTCAAAGCCGGCCTTGTGATGGTACATGCCTTTCATCCCAGCATTCCGGAGACAGAGGCAGGATCTCTGAAATCTACACCAGCCTGTCTATATAGTGAATTCCAGGCCAACGGGGGGCTACAGGGAGACCCCCCCCAGAAAAAGGGCCAGGTGTGGTGCTATACATCTTTAATCCCAGCACTTGGGAGGCAGTGGCAGGAGGATCTCTGAGTTCTAGGCCAGCTGGGGCTACAGGGAACCCTGTCTCAAAAAGACTAAAATAAAAAACCAAGCACTTGGGAGGCAGAGGCAGGATCTCTGTGAGTTCAAGGCCAGCCTGCTCTACACAGTTCCAGACATGGATACAATGTCTCAAAAAGACCAATTAATTATTTAATTAAAGCAGGTCTCATAAAGGGGCTTTGAATTTCCATGCTTTTGCAGTCACCTTGAGTTTAGTAGAAGAGTAAGAAGAACAGTAAGACTGGGCCACCACATACAGAAGTCATACATCATGTGGCCTGCACAGATACTATGAACTCAATATGCCCAAGACAACGCACTTCCTACATTGTTACCGTGCTCAGATGAATCATCCAGGAGTCATTACTGACACTTCTTCCTTTTGTTTCCTTTCTAACTGGCAGGACATTTGGTTAACTCTTCCAAAGGTCCAGAACTTACCCTGGCCCCCTGAAGGGGGGATCTCCCCACTTTCCGCTTGCTCCCCACAGAGTGTGCTTGTCAAGTCTTCCCCCTTTGAGCCCTGCAACACCTCCCTTTGACTTAGCCGCATCCCCTCAGGGATAGACAGCACCTGATATGTCCCCTCTCACCTGGTCTCCTCTGCCCAGCCACCCCGGCCTTCCTGCTGTCCCTGGAGCGCAGGCAGGCCCCACCTTAGGGCACTTGCTCCAGCTCTGCCTAGAAGCGTTTCCCTCAGCTGGCCCCTCCACTAGCTCTCACTTCCCATAGTCCTTCCTCGGAATTTCACTCACTTCCCTGCCACACGTGGTGTGGATCAAACCCAGAGCCTTGTGCATGCTAGGCAAACCACACTGAACCGGCCCTCCAGGCCCCATCTCTTCCATGGCCTAGCACTGAGCACTACGTATCCAACACTACTGTGTAATTTTCTCCACAGAACTTGTAGCTTTCTGTTTGTTGTTTGTTTGTTTGTTGTTTGTTTTCTGAGACAGGGTCCCAGCTAGCCTGGAACTCACTAGGCTGGCCTACCATCTCACAGAGATCCACCTGCCTCTGCCTCCAGAGTTCTGGGATTAAAAGCAAGAGCCTAGCTAAATTGAAGCTTTCCAATGTACTATTTTATTTATTTATTTATTTATTTATTTATTTATTTATTTATTTATTTATTTGGCATTTTTGAGACAGGGTCTCTCTGTAGCCCCAACTGGCCTACAACTCGCTCTGTAGACCAGGCTGGCCTTGAACTCACAGAGTCTCTGCCTCCCAAGTGCTAAGATTAAAGGTGTGCACCACCACGCCCGGCTCATTAATAGTGTTTTTATTTGCACATATTGTTTTTATTTGGCCATTTGGAAAACCATGAACATTTCACTTTAGAAAATGTTAAATAATAAGATGTTATAAATACTTTGGATAACTTCTTCCATCAGTGTAGTTCAATGCATTATTGGCACCTAAAAGTGAAAATTTTAATAATTCTCCCCTTTAATGTTTTTCTTTATTTCTTTTTACTTTTATTTTTTATTTATTTATTTATTTTTTTTTTTATTTATTTTTTTGTCTTTTTGAGACAGGGTCTCCCTGTAGCCTTAGCTGTCCTGGAACTCACTCTGTAGACCAAGCTGGCCTTGAACTCACAAAGATCCGCCTGCCTCTGCCTCCCAAGTGCTGGGATTAAAGGCGTGCGCCACCACACCAGGCTTCTTTTTACTTTTAATATTATTGATTTTGGTGACGAGCGAGATGGCTCAGGGGTTAAAAGTGCTTACTATTCTTGCAGAGGACCCAGATTTAGGTACCGGCACCCACATGGAGGCTCACACCTGTAACTCCAGTTCCAGCAGATGTGATGCCCTCTTCTCATCTCCATGGGCTCCTGCATGCACTTCATATACATACACTCAGGCACACGCACATAAAATGTTTTCTTTAAGGATTTATTTTCATTTTACCTGTATGACTATTTGCCTGCATTCACATATGTGTACCACATGGGTGCTTGGTGCCCTCGGGAGCCAGAAGAGGGTGTTGAATCACTGGAATTTGAGTTACAGGCAGTTATTAACTGCCATGTGGGTGCTGGGAACCAAACTTGGGTCCTCAGCAAGACCAAGACATGCTCTTAACCTGCTGAGCCAGCTCTCCAGCCCTATTCTCCACTTGTTGTTGTTGTTTTTATTGTTTTGAGACAGGGTCTCCCTGTAGCCACAGCTGTCCCAGGCTGGCTTTGAACTCACAGAAATCCGCCTGTCTCTGCCTCCTGAGTGCCGGGATTAAAGGTGTGCACCACCATGTGCAAGGTCTTCCTTTTCCCACCCAGAGTGGAAGTTTGGAGAACAAAGGCAGCACCCAGCTTTTCCATTTTTTTTTTTTTTCAAAAGAAAGCTGGAAAGGACAATAAAGCAAAGAAAATCAACAAATACAAAATGCAAAGTGAGCCAGGCTTGGTGGCACATGCCTTTAATCCCAGCACTCGGGAGGCAGAGGTAGGTGGATTCTGTGAGTTCAAGGCCAGCCTGGTCTACAGAGCAAGTTCCAGGACAGCTGGAGCTACAGGGAGACCCTGTCTCAAAAAGACCAAAAAAAAAATGGCCTATTAACATTCAAATGTACAGTGATCAGAACTATATGAAGGTGGGGCTGGAGAGATGGCCTAGCGGTTAAGAGCGCCGACCGCTCTTACAGAGGACCCGGGTTCGATCCCCAGCACCCACATGGCGGCCGAGAACTGTCTGAAACTCCAATTCCAGGAGAACTCCAGTTCCAGGGGAATCTGAGACCCTCTTCTGACCTCCGCGGCATTGCACGACACGGGTGCACAGACTTGCATGCAGACAGTACATTCATACACATACAGAAATAAATTAAAAAAAAAAAACTATATGAAGGTCACATTAGCTAATTGAAAAACAAAGATTTTTTCAGCTAGGTGTGGTGGTTCACACCTTTAGTCCCAGCACTCAGAAGGTAGAGGCAGGTGTTAGCTTATAAAAAAGCATGAACCCCAATAAAAGGCACATGAGGCTTTGATCACTCCAGGAACATGCTTTATTTCCATGTGGGACTGCCAGCATGAGCCACCTGCAGACACGTGGTTGGAGGCGGGCAGTGATAGAGAGAAGGGGGGCACGTTAGAGATGACGAAGTAAGGAGAGATGAGGGAGAGAGAGAGAGAGAGAGAGATGGCAGCTGGGGTCCACCCTCAGGTACAGGGGAAGCAGTCAGAAGATTGACAGCTTCTGGAGGAAGTGGGCATCTGTGTGCCCCTTGGGATTCTGGGAAGCCTGGACCTAACATTCCAGCCTTTTGCTTATGATAAGGAAATGGGGTGCTGTTCTCTCTTCTGTATCTGCTTCAGAGCTGATGGAGGGCGAAGTCTTGGGGGAACAGCTGTCAGGCTGGAGGGTTAGAGTCTGGTTTCCCATTTTGGCTGCTCTGGGTGCTCTGCCTGGTGCGTTTGGTCCAGATCGATAGTGGCCAGTACTTAGTGGACGTTGTCTCTGCAACTGAAAAGACAAGCTGGTTGAGTCTTATATGAGTATACCAGTGCAGGGACTTCACAGTACCAACAGGGGGCTTCTGGGTGCATTAGCAATTGTAGGGTCCTGTCTAGGGTCTGCAGAGGGAGAAAGGACCTGTACCCTGGTTTGAGGAATTGGAAAAAAGTTTTAGTACCCAGAGCTCTAGAATAAGGCCAGCTTTAATACACAGGGCTCCAGAATGAGATCCTAACCATGAGAATATAAAAGGTAGTATTTTCTGGCATGGCATGTTAAATCTGTCATCTATCTCTGAGATATTTTCTAACATGACGCAGTAGATTCCTAACTCAGTAGGTCTCTTGCCTATCTCTGGTGATAAGCTATTTCATTTTCTCTTTAGGTTACAGTTTCCTGTTGGGGTGTTTAAAACCACACAGCTCAGATAAATGAAGTTTGTTTTGGTGTTAAGGTCAGTGGAGGTTCTGGTCCTTAGGGGGTCACTCAGGCCTTGCACCTGGCTCTTTCTACCAGTTCCATCTATGTGAGGACAAAGTCAGGCCTTGCTTGGCCACACCTTCCCTTTGAAGTGTGAGGAGTCTCTCCTCTATATGGACTTTCCTCCCTTGACTGGACACTGCCCAGATGAAGTCCTTTTTTTTTAATTTTTTTTTAATTTTATTTATTTTTTAAATTTTTTAAAATTAATTTTATTTATTTATGTATATGTATGAATGTACTGTCTGCATGCAGGTCTGTGCACCCGTGTCGTGCAATGCTGCGGAGGTCAGAAGAGGGTGTCGGATTCCCCTGGAACTGGAGTTCTCCTGGAATTGGAGTTTCAGACGGTTCTCGGCCGTCATGTGGGTGCTGGGGATCGAACCCGGGTCCTCTGGTGGGTTGGCGCTCTTAACCGCTAGGCCATCTCTTCAGCCCCCCAGATGAAGTCCTTTTAAGTGAATCTCCAAGACCTCCCTGGCCCGGGATGACTGGTGACTCCTTGCCACAGGACATGCACAAACTTGGGGATGCAGGACCCTAGGACCCGAGTCGACCTCAGAGGGTAGGGGCCAAAATATTGTCCCATCAAATCCCTCTTGTCAAATCAGATTGGAACTTTAAGTGTGGTTGCTAAACCTCCAAGAGGATTATTTGAATTAATTTAGTACTTTAATTACCATATAACTCCTAAGTAAAGCTTGAACATTGGAGCTTGATAGTAGTGGCTGCAGCACAGGCTAGGAAAGGATATTAATTACTGGCTTGTGTTGATGGCTCATGTTCAGCCTATTGTATACAATATAGAAATATCTGGCCCAGAAATGGCATCGCCCACAATGGGCATAGGCTAGTCCAATGAAGGCAATTATTGAGATTTCTCAGCACAGATGTATCAAGTTGCCATTAAAGCTCTGCAGTAAGTCCTATGATTTGTTCTTTAAGGTCTATGAAGGTCATTTAGGGACTCAAAGTACAATGATTTAAACCATGCAAGGCAAAAAGTTCTAACATAGCCCCTGAAATAAACCCAAGATAATAAAGAGGTTAAAACCAATACCTTCTCAAATGAAGGCCATGTCACTTGTCCCCAGATTTTGAATTATAGCTTTGAGAAGGAAAAGGGGGGGGGGCATTGTCACGTACCAACAGAAGACAGGAAATGCTTAGGGCCCACCCAAATTGGTTACATTCAGACTGTCCATGTGGTCACCGGAAGTAAAACCTAATTTCTCTTAAAATATTAAAAGTAACATGTGCGGGGGCTGGAAAGATGGCCTAGCGGTTAAGAGCGCCAACTGCTCTTGCGGAGGACCCGGGTTTGATTCCCAGCAACCACGTGGCGGCTGAGAACCCGTCTTTAACTCCAGTTCCAGGGGAATCCAACACCCTCTTCTGACCTCCGAGGATTGCACAACACGGGTGCACCAACCTGCATGCAGACAGTACATTCATACACATACAAGAATAAATTTAAAAAATTTTTAAAAAGTAACGTGCAAAGTGTAACAGATATATAAAACAATTTTAGTATGTATGGGTAACCCTATTTATATATTTCACTTGAGGCTGTAACAAGGTATATAGTACCTGGTAGGTGGAACACAATTTCTTGTATATGTCGTAATTACATTATAGAATTTTTTGTTGTTGTTGTTTTTCGAGACAGGGTCTCCCTGTAGCCCCAGCTGTCCTGGAACTCACTCTGTAGACCAGGCTGGCCTTGAACTCACAAAGATCCGCCTGCCTCTGCCTCCCAAGTGCTAGGATTAAAGGCATGCGCCACCACGCCCGGCCACGTTATAGAATTCTTAAAAGTGGACAGTTCTTCATGCATACACTCATATATAAGGTTGCAATAAATAAATTTGGTGATGACATTTTACAAAGGTTGTACTGAGCAGAGGCACATGCATTTCAATCATAGACAGATCTTAATATGCTATTTAACAATATCATACACATACACACATGTATCCACACGTTCCTTCAAGAGATTTTTTTTTTTTTTGGTCTTTTTCGAGACAGGGACTCCCCTGTAGCCCCACTGTCCCTGGAACTCAACTCTGTATACCCAGCTGGCCTTGAACTCACAAATATCCGCCTGCATCGGCCTCTTAGTGCTAGGATTAAAGGCGCGTGCCCACACGCTTGGCCCTTCAAGAGATTTTTTTAATATAGGTGTTTGTACTGAGCAGTCACTATACATTGGGAAAAATCCCTTTAGAAATATTATAAGGGGCGGAGAGATGCCTAGCAGTTAGAGCCCAACTGCTCTTGCAGATGACCCGGGTTTGATCCCCAGCACCACATCGGCACGAGAACTGTCTGTAACTCCATTCCGGAGAACTCCAGTTCCAGGGAATCAACACCTCTTCTGACCTTCTGTGGCATTGGCACGACAAGGGTGCACAAACTTCTATAAATAAGTAAATAAAATAAATATATTTTAAAAAGAAATATTAATTTAAAGCACCACTAGCTGATATTTTGGCACTGCCAAGTCTGAGATGATCATCTTGCACCTTTGATTCCAAAACTATGATCTTATTGAAAATACTTTAAAAAGTGATGGAATAACAGACGTATAATATTATAAATATTAAAGAACTGACAGTAATCAAAGAGTACTTAATCTTTTTCAGCAGTTAAAAGGGAAGAGAG
Source organism: Rhizomys pruinosus (assembly GCA_009823505.1). Classification (NCBI taxonomy): domain Eukaryota; kingdom Metazoa; phylum Chordata; class Mammalia; order Rodentia; family Spalacidae; genus Rhizomys; species Rhizomys pruinosus. Next base: position 17,803 of record VZQC01008492.1, on the reverse strand, counting down.
ATTTGCAGGGGAAGCTATGTGCCCACTGTCCAAAGAAAGAACCAGAGATGAATGAACCGAATTAGGTTTTTTTTTTTTTTTTTTTTTTTTTTTGGTCTTTTTCGAGACAGAGTAGGGTCTCCCTGTAGCCCCCAGCTGTCCTGGAACTCACTCTGTGTATCCAGGCTGGCCTTTGAACTCAAAAAGATCCGCCTGCCTCTGCTGCCCCCAGATGGTAGTGATCTACTCTACAGAGGATTAAGTTCCAGGACAGCTGGAGCTACAGGGAGACAACCTGTCTCAAAAAAGACAAAAAAAAAAAAAAAAACCTAATCAGGATAAGCAGTGTAGAAACATAGGAACCCCGGTTCAAACTCAGCCTTTAAAACGAAATTTTAATAGGGCAAAAAAACAAACAAACAAACAAAAAGAAAACAAATGCAGCGGGGTGGCTGGCGACGCCTTTAATCCTGAGCAAACTTGGGAGGCAGAGGCAGGCGGATCTCTCGTGATTCAAGGGCAAGGATCCTGAGTCTGACAGACGTGGATGTTCACGGCACGCTGGGAGCTACCAGGGTATGCCCTGCCTCTCAAAAAGACGAAAATAAAGAAATTAATAAGTTATGGACGGCGATTGGCATCACGCGTCTACTCTTGGACCAGCGCTTTGATCTGGGACGGCAGAGAGGCAAGCGGATCGTTTCGCTGTGTAGCAAGAGGCCAGCTGGTCTAAACGGAATGAGGATTCCTACAGGACACCCTGAGGACCTTCGAACAGGGGGAGGGGACACGGGAACCGTGATCAATCAAAGACAAAGGGGAAAAATTGAAATTTAAAGAGGCCATGCCTAAATAAGACTTAAATTTGTTTTTCATGTTTGTGACAACATAGAATCACAAAGCATTTATGTGGCCGACTTTATCTGACAGATAAACACACATGCTCACGCGCTGTGGCGATAGGTGGTACACGCTTTAATCCTAGCACTCATGCGGCAGACTTCAGGTGATCAAAAAAGAAGAAGAAAAAAAAGATAAAAAGAGTGAAAAAAAAAATATGGAGTAATAAAAGAAAAAGGACAAAAAGTGTGAAATCAATGCCATCCTGTCGACAGAGTGAGTTCCAGAACAGCTGTGGCTACAGGGAGACCCTGTCTCAAACAACAAAAACAAAAATCAAACAAACAAACAAAACGCACANGAAACAGGGTCTCATGTATCCCAGGCTGGCCTGGAACTTGCTATGTAGCCAATGATGAGCTCAAACATCTGTGCTGTATAGCTGTAGTGTCAACTTGACACACCTGGGTTGAGGGAACCTCAGTTGGGGAATTGGCTCCATTGGACTGGCCTGTGGCCACATCTGTGGAGTATTGTCTTGATTGTTGAGCAGCATGGGAGGGCCCAGCCCACTATGGGTGATGCCACCCTGGGCAGGTTGTTGTGTACAGTATAAGAGGGCAGGCTGGGCATGGGCCAGAGGAGCAAGCCAGTAAGCAGCATTCCTCCATGGCCTGTGCTCCATCTCCTGCCTCCAGGTTCCTGGCCTGAGTTCCTACCTTGGGTGCCTTGAGTGATGAACTGTAACCCAGGAGATATGAGCTGAATAAACCCTTTCCTGCCCAAGTTGGTAGTGGTCAGAGTGTTTTGTCACAGTAATCGAAAAGGAAACTAGAACAACATCTGATTCTCCTATCTCCAGCTCTAGAGTGCTAGGATTACAGGCATGTACCTCTACTCTTAGTTTATGGTGTGCGGAGGATGGAATCTAGGGCCTCATGAAAGCTAGGTAAACAGACTGAGCTATCTTCCTAGCTCCTGATCTAGGGTGGGTGGTTTTTGTTTTTTTTTTTTCAAATGTCCTTTAGCAAGTTGAGAATTCTATTCTATTCCTAGTTTATTGAGTGGCATTATAAAAGAGAATTGCTTTAAGTGTTTTTATTGTCATTGTATAGTGAGATAATTAGCTAGCTTTGTCCCTTATTCTATTAATCCAGTTATTTTTCTGTTACTGTGATAAAATACCTTAACAAAAAGCAAGTTAGAAAAGAAAGAGTTTATTTCAGTTTACAGGTTACAGTCCATCTTTGAGGTAAGTCAGTGCAGGAGCTCAACCAGAACTTGAAACAGAAACTGTGGAGGAGCTCTGCTTGCTGGCTCACTCCCAGGCCCATGCTTAGCTAACTTTCATTTTTTTCTCCCTGTAGCCAACTGTCCTGGCACTCGCTATGTAGACTAGGCTGGCCTTGAACTCACAGAGATCCACCTGCGTCTGCCTCCCAAGCGCTGGGATTAAAGGTATGTGCAAACACCCCAGCTAGCTTTCATTTTTAAAATATATTTTACTTTATTATTTTTTATGTGTATGCGTGTCTTGCTTACATGTATGTAAGTGCACCCATGTCATGCAATGCCTAAGGAGGTTAGAAGAGTGTGTAGGATCCACTAGAATTGGAGTTACAGACAGTTGTTAGCTATCATGTTGGTGCTGGGTCTTCTGTGAGAACAGCCAGTGCTCTTAACCACTGAGCTGTCTTCTCCAGCCCTCATTAGCTAGCTTTCTTACAGAGATGCCACTACAAGAATAAAGCAGGAATTCTCTGAAGCAAGAAGAAAAGGGAGGCAGAGGCAGAAAGATCTTTGTGAGATCAGGGCCAGCCTGGTCTACATAGTGAATTCCAGGTCAGCTGGGGCTAAAGGGAGATCCTATCTCAAAATAAACAAACAAACAAACAATTCCCTTTTTTTGTTACAAGTTTATTTATATATTCTTTTTCCTAGGTCAGTTTTGATAGGCTGTGTCTCCCTAAAGATTGCCTCTTAGGTATCTGACATCTTCAGATAGAATTGTCTATAGTGTTTCCTTATAATTTATTTTATTTTTTTATTTTTGGTCATTTCCAGACAGGGTCTCCCTGTAGCCCCAGCTGTCCTGGAACTCACTCTGTAGACCAGGCTGGCCTTGAACTCACAAAGATCCGCCTGCCTCTGCCTCCCAAGTGCTAGGATCAAAGGCGTGCACCACTACACCTGAGTAATAGTTATGTCCCCCCTCATTTCTGATTTTATTTTAGTTTTAAATTCTTGAGTCTTTATCTTTTCTTTTTTTGGTGAGTTTAGAGTCTTATACAGCAGCCTTGGTAGGATCCTGACCAGGATGGGGGTGGGAAAAAGGAAAGTCTACTGTGTTTTGCAGCTGCTACCTTTTGCACCATTTGCCTTCTGAGATTAGGCTTTTATGGCAGATGCACTGTTTGGTGTGTGAAGGTGCATGTGCCTCAGGAGAGATAAGCTGAGAGATAAGCTTAGGAATGCTACACTTCAAGCTTCACTTCTGGGGTGGGGGTGGGGGAGATAGGTGCCTGATGTCCAAAATAGTGAGTGTCCCCCATCTCCTTCTAGGTAGGTTATCCAGGTAAGAAGTCAGCTCTCTTCTCAGTCATCATGGACTATCAAGCCCCACAAAACCCTCCTCCTACCCAGCCCAAATGCTTTTTCTCCCTGATGCAAGCTCTTTCCTGCTTCAACATTGTCTTCCTGGCTGTGTCATCTTTCCAGAAAGCTCTTTCTAGTTTTGTGGGTAGAGCATTCCCTTTCATTCTTGAGCTTGAGGCTCACATTCTCTCCTCTCAGAGGACCTTCTCAAAAGCACCCTCTCTACTTTCTTCCTCTTCTTTCTCTTTCTTTCTTTCTTTCTTTCTTTCTTTCTTTCTTTCTTTCTTTCTTTCTTTCTTTCTTTCTTTCTTTCTTTCCTTTCTTTCTCTGTCTGTCTGTCTGTCTGTCTGTCTGTCTGTCTTTTTGAGACAGGGTCCCCCTGTAGCCCCAGCTGTCCTGGTACTCACTTTGTTGACCAGGCTGGCCTTGAATTCCTAGAATCTGCCAGAGTGCTGGGATTAAAGGCATAATGCCACCACACCTGCCTCACTTTCTTTAAAAAAAAAACTTTTTATTTATTATTTTATGTGTATTTTGCCTGCGTGTAAGTGCACCATATATGTGTGATACCTGTGGAGGCTACAAGAAGGCATCAGTGTGATGGTGTACATAGCCTATAGGTAACTCCATTTTGTTTTGGTGACTCCATCTTAGTTATCAAACTCTGGCCCAGAAAAACAAATCCAGGAATAGCTAGCTGGTTATCTTGACTTTTTTTAAATTAATTAATTAATTAATTTTATTATTTTTTTATTTTTTACGTGTATGAGTGTACTGTCTGCATGTAGGTTGGTGCACACATGTCGTGCAATGCCACAGAGGTTAGAAGAGAGCGTTGATTCCCCTGAAACTAGAATTAAAGATGGTTCTTAGCTGCCATGTGGGTGCTGGGAATGGAACCCGGGTCCTCTGCAAGAGCAGTTGGTGCTCTTAATTGCTGAGCCATCTCTCCAGCCCCTATCTTGACTTTTGAAATCCCCTGTCTACCGATATCTTGAGGCTCCCTGTTAACTGCATATCTTAACTTTTACAACTGCCTGTTTTGTGACCACCTGTGAACTGCTTATCTTAGCTTCAGGAACTAGAGTTTTAGTTTTTTATTGTCTGACTGGAATTTCTCAGAACAATCCAGTAGGAGATGGTTTTTGCCTATATAAGTGAAACCCGCCCGAGTGCGTGCTGTACCCTCCAGATCGTGAGCCAGGGTGCAGTCACTGGCCAGCTTAAATAAAGTTAATTTAGCTGATTAGAATCTCCAGTTCCAGGGAAATCTGAGATGCCCTCTTCTGACCTCCACGGCATTGCATGACATGGGTGCACCAACCTACATGTAGACAGTACACTTGTACACATAAAAAAATAAAATAAAAAAATTAATGCCAGGGGTGGTGGAGCACGCCTTTAATCTTAGCACTTGGGAGGCGGAGGCAGGCGGATCTCTGTGAGTTCAAGGCCAGACTGGTCTACGGAGTGAGTTTCAGGACAGCTGGGGCTATAGGGAGACCCTGTCTCAAAAAAAAAAAAAAAATCCTGGAGTCTGTGTGGTCTTTCTCCCAGTGGTCTCAACACCATAACATCAGGATCCCCTGGAACTGGAGTTACTGACAGTTGTTAGCTGCCATGCGCAACCTGGAAACTGAACCTAGGTCCTCTGCAAGAGCAGCCAGTGCTCTTAACCATCTCTCCACCCCTGTAGCCTCCACTTTCTATCACATTCCCTCCTTCATTTGTTTCATGGAATTCAGAACAATTTAAAATCACCTTGTTTTACGTCTTTCCTTGTTTGTCCCTCTTCCTCTCAAGCTCCACAGGGACCAGGACCTTCAACAGGGTCCACTCCTACTTTCATCACTCCCAACAATGGCATCATAGTATGAATACATAGGGCATTGATCCTTTGATTGGTCAGAGCCTTCAGGATCCAATCACTTCCTAAACTGCCAACCAGCCCCTAATACAGGAACCTGTTTCATATTCAAACTGCACTAATCACTATGCACTAAAACAAACCAACAAAATCATCAACTTTACTTGTTTTTAAAAATTACTTTTTATTTATTATTATTATTTTTTTTTATTATTATTATTTTGGTCTTTTCGAGACAGGGTCTCCCTGTAGCCCCAGCTCTCCTGGAACTCACTCTGTAGACCAGGCTGGCCTTGAACTCACAAAGATCCGCCTGCCTCTGCCTCCCAAGTGCTAGGATTAAAGGCGTGTGCCACCATGCCCAGCTTTTATTTATTATTTTTTATGTGTATGAGTGTACTGTCTGCATGTAGGTTGGTGCGCCTGTGTCGTGCAATGCCATGGAGGTCAGAAGAGGGCGTTGGATTCCCCTGGAACTGGAATTAAAGACAGTTCTTAGCCACCATGTGGGGTGCTGGGAATCGAACCCGGGTCCTCTGCAAGAGCAGTCAGCGCTCTTAACCACTGAGCCATCTCTCCAGCCCCATCAACTTTACTTGTTAGTTGCTTCCTTGAAGATGAAGTCAAAATCACTAATTTGATTTAATCTTTAGCTGGCTTGGTGGCCCAGGCACTCAGGAGGCAGAGGCAGGTGGATCTCTGTGAGTTCAAGGACAGCCTGGTCTACATATTAAGTTCCAGGCCACTTGGGGCTACAGGGAGACCCTGTCTCAAAAAGTCTTGACCTTTGAGTGCATGCCTGTTTAGTATTCTCTGTGGTAAAATGGGAGATGCCTTAGCATTTCTGCTATATACTAAGATGTACCTGGGTCATCCCAAGGCTAAGTTGTCTCATGAAATACAAATAAATTGCACCCCCCCAAGAACATATTTACTTGAAATAACAATGATAAACTCCAGACAAGAGTACTTAAAAGATGTGGTTTTGAGAATTGTCAGCTTAGAGATGATAAGGACAAGGTCGAATATGTGCCCAGCACTGTTTGACCCACTAGGGAGAGAGAAGTTTTTTGCTCTCCAGAGATGAGTGAGCAACTAAGGAAAGAACAGAGGGCAAGATCATGATTTACTGAATACTGTATTCAAAGCTGAGGGTGAGGAGGAAAAACGCAGGTCAAAATAAAACTCATTAGAGAAATGTCTGCACAAAGTAGTGCTTTTTTTGTTAGCTAAGCTGTGGTTACAGGCCATGAGCCAAAAAATCAATCGTGTTATAACAGTAATGGTTTTATTCTGCAAAACGACTCTGCTTACATTAACAGAAGCACTGTTGATCTTCTATAGAGAATCCTTGCTTACTCAGGGAATTTTCACCATAACAACATTCAAGATTAATTGGCAAGTGCTTATCTTAGACATCCCTAAATATAAATGCCTTGTCACGTTACAGGAATGATAGTTTCTTTTTTTTCATTCAAATTTTTTTATTGTGATTAAACTTTTTCCATAAGTCATACATCATTTCTTAGTCAAATCTAGAGTCACTTTCCTTTCCATGCTCCCAACACCACCTGAGTCCCTGAACTCTGCCATACATGTCCTGAGTCTTTCCAGAGTTTTTTTTCCCAGTTCTTTTGTTGTTGTTCTTTCCAACTTGTATTGCTTCA
>VZQC01008488.1:2024532-2052894 GCA_009823505.1 Rhizomys pruinosus | reverse complement strand
CTCTCTCTCTCTCTCTCTCTCTCTCTCTCTCTCTCTCTCTCTCTCTCTCTCTCTCTCTCTCTCTCTCTCTCTCCTTCCTGTGCTCATTGCAAGATGTGACTCTCACCTTTCTGCTCCAGCCCTGACCACCATGCTTCCTGCTACAATGGACTCGATTCCCTGGAACCGTCAATCTTAAGCTCAAATAAACTCTTCCTTTTATAAGTTCCCTTGCTCATGGTGGTTTTATCACAGCAACAGAAAAGTGACTAATACACAACTTAACCAATTTTAAATCTATACTTAAGAATTGTTTTATTATATTAATAAGATATGAGAATATTTTAGTTACTTTTTCTTTTTTTTCTTTTTTTGGTTCTTTTCAAGACAGGGTCTCCCTGTTGCCCCTGTTGTCGCAGAACTCACTCTGTAGACCAGGCTAGTCTTGAACTCACAAAGATCTGCCTGCCTCTGCCTCCTTAGTTTGAGCATTAAAGGCATGCACAACCACCACGCCCAGCTTAGCTGCTGTGATAAAACACCAGGACTAAAAAAAAAAACAAAAAACAATAGCAACAACAAAATACTCACCAGACTAAGGGAACTTATAAAAGGAAGAGTTTATTTGAGCCTATTGTTCAATAGTTAGAGTCCATAATGGCCTGAAAGACATGGTGGCAGGAAGACAGGCAGAGTAAGCAGAGAGAGACAGGAAATCCCTCAAGGCTTAAAAACTCTCAAAGCCCACCCATGTGCCTCCTGCAGCAAAGCAACACCTCCTAAAATCTCCCAAAATGGCCGCCAACTGGGGACAAAACTTCCATATACTTGAAACCTATGGGGGACATTTTCATTCAAACCTCCATAGGGAGATTTTAAAAAGCAAAGTGTTTTAACATATAATTAGGGTTAATGTAAACATTTAATGGAGGAATAATTTTCTTATTTAATGTGCGACTATTTCTCATGGCTTTTATCTCTACATACAAGTCATTTGGCATTTTGGAAACAAGAATAAACCTTGTAAAAAGGTAGTTTTTCTAAATTGTCTTGACTAAAGAAATTTTAAATATCAAATTTGGGGGCTAGAGAGATGGTTCATCAGCCAAGAGCATGGGCTGTTGTTTTTCCAGAGGATCCAGGTTCAATTCCCACACCCACATGGTGGCTAACACTTGTCTATAACTCCAGTTCCAGGGGATCCACCTCCCTTTTCTGGCTTCTGCAGGTTTTACATGACACAGTTGCATTTACATACATGCAGGCAAAACACTCATACACATAAAAATAAATAAAATTTGTAAAAATAATAATGATCAAATTTCTAAACATAATAAATACAGAATCAACATTAGGGATACTGTATGTGATTACAGATCCAGGGGCTGGAGAGATGGCTCAGTGATTAAGAGCGCCAACTACTCTTGCAGAGGACCCGGGATTGATTCCCAGCACCCACATGGTGGCACACGCCTTTGATCCTAGCACTCAGCAGGTAGATGCAGGTGGATCTCTGTGAGTTCAAGGCCAGCCTGGTCTACAGAGTGAGTTCCAGGACAGCTGGACTACAGGGATACTCTGTCTCCAAAAATAAATAAATAAATAATAAATAAATAAGTAAATAAATAAAATACAGATCCATAACATAAACAGAAATAAATGATACAGTTCTGTAAACAAATTATAATGGGCAACTAAATAAGTGATCTAACAATGAGACACAAGAATGAAAATATTGGTTAAAATAACAACCTCAGGGCTAGAGAAATGGCTCAGTGCTTAAGAGTGCTGGCTGCTCTTGCAGAGTACCTGGATTTGATTCCCAGTACTCACATGGCAGCTAACAACTCAGTGTAACTCCAGTTCCAGAGGATCTGACACCATCTTCTGAACTCTGGCATTCAGCTACCTGGATACACTTACATATACACAGGAAATACACGTAAAAAATAATAAATTTTAAAAGTAATAGTAAAATAAGGCCTGGAGAAAAAAAAATAAGGCCTGGAGAGATGGCCTAGCAGTTAAGAGCACTGACTGCTCTTGCAGAGGACCTGGGTTCAATCCCCAGCACCCACATGGTGGCCGAGAACCCTCTTTAACTCCAGTTCCAGGGGAATCCAACACCCTCTTCTGACCTCCAAGGCATTGCAGGACAACGGGTGCAAAAACCTACATGCAGACAGTACATTCATACACATAAAAAATAAATAAAAATTTTTTAAAAATTCACTTAAAAGTAATAGTAAAATAAAACAAAACCTCAATAAAATAAGTAATTATAAATATGTAACATAGTTAAAGCAAGTATCTTAATTTAAAGGAAAAAGTTGCAGCTTGACACCCTGATCTGTCCAGTGTGAGGCCGCCAATCAGGGCAGTTTGCAGGACCCCTCCTTAAACCATCTGCAGTAGCAGCTGGGGCTACAACACGGGGCTTCTTGCCCTGCTATCAATGCTACCAGGTCTTCTGGAAGTTTTCCAGCAGTTTGTTCTTTCCAAGATAATGGGTTAAGGCATTTATAAATGATTATCTAACAGTCAATTGTTAAAATGTATTAGCTTGACTTTCATAGTAAAGATTTTTCCTGAAGCCATAGAATTTTGATTAATTGTTAGTGTATCGTAACCTTTGGCTAATTACTTAATTTTTTAAAACCTTAATTTCTTATCTCAAGTGAAGATAGTTCTTACTGCAAAAGGTTATAATGATACTGAAATGAAAAAATACTTGTAAGGCATTTTATATAGTCCATAATAGAAGTAAATAAGTAAATGTTAAATCTATTTATGTCTCTTGGTGAACTTAGTAATGTTAATTGAGTTCATCTCTTTTAATATTTATTTACTTTTATTAAAAATATTTTTACAAATTCTTAGAGACAGTCTTTTTAATAATATTGTTATTGATTCTTTAACATAGACTGTATTTTGATCTTAGACTCCCTCCCCCCATCTCTCCCCTCTACTTTCCTACCTCTTCCCCAATTCTAATTTGTGTTCCCCAAATATTTTGGGGTGTGGAATCTGGTCAACCTACCTGATTCACACCCCCCCCCATTCACACTCTTAAAGAAAAGTACTCTCCCTCTCCCAGCAGAACTATCAGTTGTTAATAGTTCCTCAGCTGGGGCTGGAGAGATGGCCTAGCGGTTAAGAGCGCCAACCGCTCTTACAGAGGACCCGAGTTCGATCCCCAGCACCCACATGGCGGCCGAGAACCGTCTGAAACTCCAGTTCCAGGAGAACTCCAGTTCCAGGGGAATCCGACATCCTCTTCTGACCTCCGAGGCATTGCACGACACGGGTGCACAAACTTGCATGCAGACAGTACATTCATACACATACAGAAATAAATAAAAAATTAATTAAAAAAATTAAAAAAAAAATAGTTCCTCAGCTATGACTTGGGCTTACCTCCCCCATTTCTGCTAGGTTTTTGTCTGGCTTGGGCCTGCACAGGTCTTATGCATGCTCTCACAAGTTCTGTGAGCTCATATATGCAACTTCATGTTGTGTCCAGAAACACTGTTTGCTTATAGTCATCCACTGCCTTTGACTCTTAGAATCTTTCTACCTCTCCTCCACCATGCTCCCTGAGCCTTGGGAGGAAAGGATACAATATAGGTATCCCATTTAGGATTGAGCACTCTGAAGTCTCCTATTCCCTGTAGGTTGACTAGTTGTGTGTCCTTGTGCTAATTGCCTTCTAAGAAGACAACAATTCCAAAGTAGCAATTTTTTTTTTTTGCCTTTTTGAGATAGGGTCTCCCTGTAGCCCCAACTGTCCTGGAACTCACTATGGAGACAAGGCTGGCCTTGAACTCACAGAGATCTACCTGCCTCTGCCTCCCAAGTGCTGGGATTAAAGATGTGCACACCATATGCACAGCTCTCAAAATAGCAATTTTAAATATGGTCAAAGAAATGAAAGAGGATATGCATAGATTTCAGAATGAAGACCGTAAAGGCACAGTTGAATGAAAAAATCTAAAACATGAAAATAGAACCTAATAAAGAAATACAACTTCTGGGGCTGGAGGGGATGGCCTAGCGGTTAAGAGCACCGACTGCTCTTGCAGAGGACCCGGGTTCGATCCCCAGCACCCACATGGCGGCTGAGAACCATCTGTAACTCCAATTCCAGGAGAACTCCAGTTCCAGGGGTATCCTAGACCTTCTTCTGACCTCCGCGACATCGCACGACACGAGTGCACAGACCTGCATGCAGACAATACATTCATACACATTAAAATAAATAAATAAATAAAATTTAAAAGAAAAAAAAAAGAAATACAACTTCTGAAGAAAAGCTAAACTGAAGTAAAACTTGAAGTGAGAAACTCAGTCAGTGAAGTAAAACTCAGTGGAAAGCCTCATCAATAGAATGGATCAAGTAGAAGAAAGAATATCAAAGCTTAAAGACAAGGTAGAGGAAGTGGATCGCATGGAGAAAGTATTAAATCTATAAACCCAAGAAAGGAACATGCAGGAACACTGGGACACTATAAAAAGACCAACGCTACAAACCTGAGGTTTAGAAGAAGGAGCAGAAACCCAGCTCAAAGGCACAAATAATAATTTCAACCAAATTATAAAAGTAAACTGAAATCAGAGGAAAAGAGCTACCTATCAAGGTGCAAGGGGCAGACAGAATACCAAATAGACAAGACCAGAAAAGCAACTCCCCATTCACATAATAATCAAAGCACTAAATTTACAAAACCAAGAAAAACTTGAAAGTTGCAAGAAGACCAAATCACAAATCAGGCAGACCATCAGAATAACTGACTATTCAGTGGAGACTTAGAAAGCCAGAGGGCCTGGACTGATGTTCCACAAGTTCTAAACACCACACGTGCCAACCAAAGCTGTTATACCCAGAAAGACTACCAGTTGTAATCAAAGGAGAAAGAAAAACTTTCCATGATAAAATTAGATTGAAGGAATTTATGACCAATAAGCCGGGTCCACAGAGGCCACTCACTGGAAGGAATACTTCAGTATAAAGAAATAGTTAATCACATCTAAGAGAGCACAGGAAGTAATTCCAGAACAGTTAATCAAAACAGAATTTCGTACAGTTGTTTTGATCATATTCATCTCCCTACCCTGTCTCTTCCCAGATAACTCCCAACCCTTACCCACTCAACTTCCTGTTTTCTTGGGGGGTTTTTCATTTTGGTTTTGTTTCTTTGTTTGTTTTAAGTGCATCCAGTCTAATTTGTGTTACTCAAATACTCTGGTGCATGGTCACCCTACTTAAGAAAATTGAGTCTCCCTTTCCCAGCAGCTATTAGTTGCTAATGGCTCCTCAACCGGGGGCGTGACTTCCTGCCCACCTCCCCACTCCATGCTGAGATTTTTGTCTGGTTTGAATTTGTGCCACTCTTGTGCTGTCATAACCACTGTGAGTTCATGTGTCTGTTGTGTCAGGAAGAGTTTCATTATAGTCATCCACCACCTCTGGCTAGTGCAGTCTTTCCATCATCATGTTTTCCTGAGCCCTGGGTTGGGGGTGGGAGCAGTGTGATATAGACCTATCTAGGGCTGAGCACTCTGTCTGGAGTCCCTTATTCTCTGCATGTTGATCAGTTGTAGGTCTCTAAAGATTTATTTTTATTGTTTTTTTTGTGTCGGGGGGTTGTATGTGTGTATGTGGTATGTGGTGTGTATATGTGTGTATACACATCCAGGTGAATACGGCAGTGCCCATGGAGGCCAGAGGCAACTGATCCCCCAAAGCTGGAGTTAAAGGTTGTTGTGAGCCACCTGACATGTGTACTGGGGACCCAGCTCCTACATGTTGAGTATCTCTCTCCAGCCTCTAAATATAGTTCATCTCAACCTCTACCTTCTGATGTATAATGATCGGAACCTAATTCTTTTTTTAATATTTTATTTATATTTTTTATTTTATGTTTTTATTTTATTTTATGATTGTTTTGTATATATAAATTCACTCATGTCATACCGTTAGGTTATAAAAAGGCCACCATGCTTTACTTCCATGTGGGACTGCCAGTGTGAACTGCCTGCAGACACATGGTGGGGGGCAGGGGCAGAAAGAGGGGCATGACGGGGCGGGCAGAGAGGCAGAGAGAGGCAGAGAAAGAGAGATGGCAGCTGGGGTCCACCCATTTATGCCCATGGGGCAGGATCTCAGGTACAGGGGAAGAGGTCACAAGATTGACAGCTTCTGGAGGAAGTGGGGACCTGTGTCCCTTGGGATTCTGGAAAGCCTAGACCTAACATACAATACCCATGTGGTCAGAAGAGCTTGTCAGATCCCCTGAAACTGCAGTTACAGACAGTTATTAGCAGCCATGTGGGTGCTGGGAATTGAACCCTGGTCCAGTTATTTCCAGCTGATCATACTTTTTAGATTAACAAATGGTTCTATAAAAATTAATGAAGGCGCCAGGCGTAGTGGCGCACACCTTTAGTCCTAGCACTTGGGAGGCAGAGGCAGGCGGATTTCTGTGAGTTCAAGGCCAGCTTGGTCTACAGAGTGAGTTCCAGGACAGCTGGGGCTACAGGGAGACCCTGTCTCAAAAAGACCAAAAGAAAAAAAAAAAAAAAAATTAATGAAGGCATTCTAAATAACTTATTTAAGTTTTGTTTTTTGGTTTTTTGGTTTATTTTTGGTATTTTTGAGACAGGGTCTCCCTTTTAGTACCAGCTGTCCTGGAGCTCGCTCTGTAGACCAGGCCGGCCTTGAACTCAGAAATCCGCCTACCTCTACCTCCAAGTGCTGGGATTAAAGGTGTGTGCCACCATGCCCAGCTTACAATTTTTAACTCATTCTAGGAATCTATGTTCAAGATTTATCCCCAACTCTTAAATTCTAGCCAGTTTTTTGTCCACATTTATTCTAGAAATTATTTTCTTCTGTTTTCTTCAGCAAAAGGACCCAAAACTTGCTAACCTCTTCAAAAAGTTAACACTAAAAATACTTTTCAGGGGGCTGAAGAGATAGCTCAGCAAGAGCAGCCAGTACTCAACCACTTGAGGCATCTCCCCAGGCCCCAATCTAATTCTTGATATAGGAAAAGTCTTTGGATAAACTTTATCCATTTATCTTGCTTGACAAAGAACAAAAGTAGAGCTGTGAGGGTTTGTTCCTTCTGTGGTACATGAAGTTATACGTAACTTGTGAGTGACACACATTTACCACTAGCTAAGAACCTATGAGGAAGCTTTCTCGGGCTTTTCTGAGATACACACTATGATAGTTCCCTATCTTTCTTATGTTTCCCAAGACTCCATGAAAGATGACTCTTGTAGCTCTGGTCACTGTTTTTTGTTTTTTTTTTTTTTTGTCTTTTCTTTGTCTAATTTCTACCCGCAAATGTGCACGACACATCTGTTTCAGCCTGTGAAGCACTATGCTACTCTCTGATTTTACTTTGGTTTCCTCTGATGCCATAGGAACTCTGGTTTCCATTACTGGAGGCGATGATGGCCCCACAGAAGCTATCCAGCGCAGCTGCACCTCATCCCCACTGTGAAGGTAAATTGTCAGAACCACCTTGACTGGGCCACCTATCCAACCAACCCAGTTTCTGTCTGCAGGAACTGCCATTATATCGTTTCCCTATATCATGAGCTTATTGTTTTCCTAATAAAACTGTTGTACTATTGATTTTGTCTTGTCCATCTCTTTCCATGTGTCCCTTAGATAATTTATCTTAAAAATTTATAGTTTTTGGCCGGGTGTGGTGGCACACGCCTTTAATCCTAGCACTTGGAAAGCAGAGGCAGGCGGATCTTTGTGAGTTCAAGGCCAGCCTGGTCTACAGAGTGAGTTCCAGGACATCTGGGACTACAGGGAGACCCTGTCTTGAAAAGACAAAAAATAAATAAATAAATAAATAAATAAATAAATAAATAAATAAATAAATAAATAAAAATTATAGTTTTTGTAACTAATCAACAGTTAATTTTAAGATATCTCAAACTAGCCCTGGTCAACTCTTTCTGAGAGGCTATATAAGTCCACTAACTTAAAAAGAAACCTCTTAAGCAAACATTACTATTAACATTTCTGTCCCAGCAGCCCTGAAGTCCTTGACCATGCAGGTTCTGAACAGCATGGCAGCATTCATCGCTCTTCCAGCAATCTTGCAAAGAATCTTGCAGGTAAGCAGAAAGGGACAGGGGAGTCTAAATAGGGGTTGATTTCAGTCATTTTATCAGTAAATTGGCTGGTGTTTAAATGGATCTGAAGCTTAAAGCAGCTAATTTTTGATATTAGCTAAATTTCTAACTAACCTTGAATCTTGTAACCCACTGCTCTGGTCATACCTGCCATAGCTGGTGACCTTAAAGTTAGGATGTGCACCCTTTAAAGGCACATTGCTTCCTATTGGTGTGCCCAGTAGGAGACAGTGGTCATTTATTTCCAGCTGATCATACTTTTTACATTAAAAAATGGTTCTATAAAAATTAATGAAGGCAGCCGGACGTGGTGGCGCACGCCTTTAATCCTAGCACTCAGGAGGCAGAGGCAGGCGGATCTTTGTGAGTTCAAGGCCAGCCTGGTCTACAGAGCAAGTTCCAGGACAGCTGGGGCTACAGGGAGACCCTGTCTCAAAAAGACAAAAAAAAAAAAATTAATGAAGGCATTCTGAATAATTGTTATTTAAGATTTTTAACTCATTCTAGGAATCTGTGTTCAAGACTTATCCCCAGTTCTATTTCTTATGTGTATGAATGTACTGTCTACATGTAGGTCTGTGCACTCGTGTCGTGCAATGCTGTGGAAGTCAGAAGAGGGTGTCAGATTCACTTGGAACTGGAGTCAAAGATGGTTCTCAGCTGCCATGTGGGTGCTCGGGATCGAAACTGGGTCCTTTGCAAGAGCGGTCGGCGATCCCAGCCACTAGGCCATCTCTCTAGCCTCCTCTAGCCAGTTTTTTGTTCAGGTTTACTCTAGAAATTATTTTCTTCTATTTCTTTAGCAAAAGGACCCAAAACTTACTAACCTCTTTGAAAAGATAACACTAAAAATACTTTTCAAGGGGCTGGAGAGATGGCTCAGCGGTTAAGAGCACCAACTGCTCTTGCAGAGGACCTGGGTTCCATTCCCAGCACCCACATGGTGGCTAAGAACTGTCTTTAACTCCAGTTCCAGGGGAATCTGACACTCTCTTCTGATCTCTGCAGCGTTGCACAACAAGGGTGCACCTACTTACCTGCAGAGAGTACACTCATACACATAAAATAATAAAGAAATTTAAAAAAATTTTTAATTAAAAAATACTCATACACATAAAATAAAAATAAATTGCATCCATAAATTAAAAAAAAATACTTTTCAGTTGTATTTTTAGAAAAAAACCTGTGAACATTCTTGGGAAAACAGCAGAAATTATGCTTGGAGTCCATCTTTCTTCATTTCCTTTATGTGTAACGGTGACCACCCCACAAAATCAAATAGTGATACAATGCTCTGGTCTTTATAATTTTTACCCAATAAAAATGTCCCTATCAGCTCTCTTTTTAAGATTCCTCAAGTGCTACTCTCCATCTGGTCTTCAGGGCTGTCACTGATAAAGAGTGCTACTTGTGGTAGGCTCTGTTGACAGAGTACTCTTATCCTTAAAAATTCAGGTTTATACTGGGTGTGGTAGTGCACGCCTTTAATCCCACCAGAGGCATTGACTTGAACTCTGTGAGTTCAAGGCCAGCCTGTTCTACATAGAGAGTTCTAGGACAGCTGCAACTATAGAGAAACCTGTCTCAAAAAGACAAAAAAATAAATAAATAAATAATAAATTCAGGTTTAGGGCTCAAGATGTGGCTCAGTGGTAGTGCACTTCCCTGTGTAATATACGTGAGGCCTCACATTCATCCCCAGTACTAAAGAAAAAAAAGTTTATAGACATTATCTCATTTAATCCTTGGCAGGTATCACATATTGAAGAATTCTTCAAAATAGACTAAAAACATACATTTGATTTTTTTTTTTTTTCTTTTTTGATCTTTTCGAGACAGGGTCTCCCTGTAGCCCCAGCTGGCCTGGAACTCACTGTGTAGACCAGGCTGGCCTTGAACTCACAAAGAACCGACTGCCTCTACCTCCCAAGTGCTAGGCTTAAAGGCGTGTGCCACCACGCCCGGCAGCATTTAGATTTTTTAAATTACTTTTATATGTATGAGTGGTTTTTGTTTTCTTTTGTTTTGTTTTGTTTTGTTTTGGTATTCAGAGATCCACCTGCCTCTGCCTCCCAAGTGCTGGGATTAAAGGTGTTTGCCACCATGCCCAGCCATGTATGAGTAAGAGGTAAGAAGATAGTGTCAGATCCCCTAGAACTGGAATTAGGGACAGTTGGTAGCCACCATATGGGTGTTGGGAATTGAACCCAGGTCCTCTGGAAGAACAGTAAGTGCTCTTAAGCACTGGGTCATCTCTACAGTCCTAACATACCTTTTTCTTTAAATATTTTATTTATTTTTATTTTATGAGTATGAGTGTATAGGCAATAGGCATGTGCATAAGTGAACCCTTGTCATACATTGCCCACAGAAGTCAGAAGATGGCATTGGATACCCTGGAATTGGAGTTGGGGGTGGTTGTTAGGTGGTTGGTTGGTGCTGGGATTCAAACCTGGGTCTTCTACAAGAACAGCCAATACTTTTAACCATGGAGCCATTTCTCCAGCCCCCCAACATACATTTTTTTTCTTTTTTTTCTTTATTTATTTTTATGTGTATGAATGTACTGTCTGCATGTAGGTTTGTGCACCTGTGTCGTACAGTGCCTCAGAGGTCAGAAGAGGGTGTCGGATTCCCCTGGAACTGGAGTTAAAGACGGTTCTCAGCTGCCATGTGGGTGCTGGGAATTGAACCCGGGTCCTCTGCAAGAGCAGTTAGCGCTCTTAACCACTAGGCCATCTCTCCAGCCCCTCCAACATACATTTTTAAATATGCTAATCAGAAAGTTTTTAACCATATATAAAGTAATTTGTCTAGAAGACAGGAATATTTTACCAAGTAATAGAAGAAATGAAATTCTCAAAAGTAGGTTCCATTTTGGTATGCACATTTTTCCCCTTTATGTTATTACATTCTATCTCCCTTCCCATAAAACTCCCTCCCATGGCCCCTTCCTAGTTTCCTGGCCTCTATGTATTTTTCAATTAAAACATACATATCTAAAGCCAGCATTTGCCTATGAAAGAGAACATGTGACAGTTAGATAATACATTTGTATTATGTAAATGTAAATGTCCAGAATTTGTAGACATAGGAAAGTGTTGAGTTACACTTGCCACTCTACTAAAGAATCTCTTGAGAGGCCAAAAACTGTTGAGGAAAAGCTTTAATAAAATAACATTACATCAAGAAAAAAGTACAGAGTACAACACAGAGACAGTGACAGAGACAGATTGACGCATCGGGCCGAGCACACTCCCATGGGACTGGAGGGCAGCGGCCCCGAGGTCCGATCCTCTCCCACTTTTATTCCCAGTTAGGAGATTTCCACTGCGGTTATGGTGACCCTTTCTCTGATTGGCAGGGTCTTGGTGGTTGCAGACCAGGCAGTCTTTCATTGAATCAGTCCACCTGTTCTGCACTCCTTTGTTTGAAACAATGGTTGTGTTTAGCAGAGTGAAGCCCCTTGAAGAGTAATGGGCTCCTTAAGGGGCGAGAAGCATCCTACAGGGCTGGGAAAGTTCATCCTGACCTCAGGTAGCTCTGGGAACTAATAGCTCAAGGTGGGAGGGAGTAACTGTGGGAACCAGACCCTCTTCAACTAGAGAGTTGCTCCTGCATGGCTAACCCTTTCCTTTTGATAAACTTCTTTCTGACCTGGTCCTAACAGAAAGGACTTTCAGAACAGGACTTCCGTAGCATAGGTATTAGGTCCAACAATTGGCAAATGAAACTAAAATGCCTATGCACAGCAACATCATTGGAGTGAAGAGGCAACTTAGAGAATGGAAAAAAAAAATCTTTCCTAGCTATATACCTCTGCTGAATGTTAGTATTCTGGAATATACAACAAACAAAAGACTAAACATTAAAAAAACTACAATTAATATTGGAGCAAGGCTAAACAGGACATTTCTCAAAAGATGAAAAGCAATGGCTGATATATATATATATATATTATATATATATATATATATATATTTTTTTTTTTTTTTTTTTTTTTGTCTTTTTGAGACAGGGTCTCTCTGTAGCCCCAGCTGTCCTGGAACTCACTCTGTAGACTAGGCCGGCCTGGAACTCATGAGTACTAGACCAGGCTGGCCTCTGCCTCCCAAGTGCTAGGATTAAAGGCGTGTGCCACCATGCCCAGCTAGAAATATTTTAAAACATGTTCAACATCTTAAGCCTTCAAGGAAATGCAAATTAAAACTACTTTGAGATTTCATTTTAACCCAGTCAGAATGGCTAAGATCCCCAAAATAAACAGTGACAAATGCTGGTGAGAACGTGGGCAAGGGGAATGTTAATCACTGCTTTGGGAGTACAAGCTGTGGAGCCACTATGGCAAGAGAGTAGAGATTCCTCAAAAAGCTAGAGCTAGATCTACCATATGATCCAGCCATACCACTCTTGGGCAAAGGACTCTATATCTTACTAGAGAGAGACTATTCATCATGTTCATTGCTACTCTGTTTATAATAGCCACTAAATGGAAACAACCTAGACATCCATCAACTGATGAATGGATGATGAAGCTATGGTACATTTTCACAATGGGATGTTTTTAAGAGTAAGGAGTGATATTTATTTAGAAACATAATTGCCCAGGTATAAGTAAAATAAGCTACCATATGGGAAGAGATTCCAAGATCTTGACCTCTATATTTTATTCAAACTGATGCCTGGTATCTGAATTTTACAGGCTTCTCTAATGAGCAGTAAGTAGCTGATAAGTAAGGAAGTGCTTTTAAGGAACCCACATTTATGTTATGAATATTGAGGTAAAATTACTGAAATAAATTTAGAAATGACCTATAAAGAATTCTTCTCTCTGAATTTAACCTTTTTAGACATCTTCATTCTTTTTAAAAATATTTTTATTGAAGTTTTATGCATTTCATACATCATTTCTCAGTCCAATTTAGATTCATTTTCCTTTCCATTCCCCCCACCCCACCTGAGTTCATACATTCTGCCATACCTGCCAATGTATCTTTCTCTAAGTCTTTTTTTTTTTTAAGTTTTTCAAAGCAATGGATTATTGCTTTGGGAAGAATTTTACTGTTTCAGTTGTTTCTTTGTCCCAGTTCTTTGGTTTCTGTTGTTCCCTCCAATTTGTATTGCTCCATCATCTGCATATATATATAATATCTATTACTTTATATATAGATATATATCTATATATAATATATGCTTGAGGGAATCCATCTTGTCTGTTTTTTCTGGGACTGTGTTACTTCACTTAGCATAATATCTGCTAGTTCCATCCATTTACCTCCAAAGTTCATGATGCCATCTTTCTTTACTGCTACATAGAACTCCATTGTGTAGATGTACCACATTTTTCTCTATCCACTCATCAGTTGAGGGACGCTTGGGTTGGTTCTAGCTCGATATATATATATACATGAGGGATACCATTCATTGTTTGTTTTTCTGGGACTGTGTTACTTCACTTAGCATAATATCTGCTAGTTCTCACATTTACCTCCAAAGTTCATGATGCCATCTTCTTTACTGCTACATAGAACTCCATTGGTAGATTTGGTTACCACATTTTCTCATTCCACTCATCAGTTGCGGGACGCTGGGTTTGGTTCTACTCTTTGCTGTTGTGGAAGAAAAGCTGCAATAAATGTGGCTATGCATGTATCTCAGGGGTAGAGAGTCCTTGTGGGTATATTACCCAGGAGGTGGATGGCTGGGTCAGGTGGTAGGCTCATTTGAGTTTTTAAGGTTCTCCACACTGCTCCAGTGTGTCTGAGGATGTTTAACCACCCAGCATGTGGATGAGTGTTCCCCTTTCCCCACAACCTCTTCAGCATTTGTTGTATCATTAGTTTCTGATCCTCAGCCAGGTCTATCAGAGTGAGATGATATCTTAAGTGGTTTTAATTTGTATTTCCTTATTTTAGCAATGTTGAACACTTTTTTTTTTTTTTTTTTTATTTCTGATGTTGTATGAATGTACTGTCTGCATGCAGGTTTGTGCACCCGTGTCGTGCAATGCCGCGGAGGTCAGAAGAGGGTCTCGGATTCCCCTGGAACTGGAGTTCTCCTGGAATTGGAGTTTCAGACGGTTCTCGGCCGCCATGTGGGTGCTGGGGATCGAACCTGGGTCCTCTGCAAGAGCGGTCGGCGCTCTTAACCGCTAGGCCATCTCTCCAGCCCGCAATGTTGAACACTTTTTAAGATGTTTCTCAGCCATCTTTATTTCCTTACTTGTGAAATCTGTTCACCTCTTTACTCCATCTTTTAGTGGGTCATTTTTTTCTTCATCGTTTTTTGAGTAGCTTATATATTCTGGAAGTTAATGTCAGATGTTTCTGCGGTGAAGGTTTCCTCCCACTCTGTGGGTTTTGTCTTCACTTCCTTGATTGTTTCTTTTGATGTACAGAAGCTTTTGAGTTTAGTGAGGTCCCATTTGTCAATTGTGGATCTTATTTCTTGCACAGCTGCTGTCTGATTTAGGAAGTCTTTTCCTACACCTATGTCTTGTAGTCTGCTGCCAACTTTTTCTTCTATTGCCTTCAGAGTTTGGGGTTTCACGTTGAGGTCTTTGATTCATCTGGAGTTGACTTTTGTACAGGGAGAGAGGTAGGGGTTTAATTTCATTCTTCTACACGTGGTGATCCAGTATTGCCAACACCCCTTGCTGAAGATGCTGTCTTTCCCCCATTATGTCTTCTTCGCCCCCTTGTCAAATATGAGGTAGCTGAAATTGTACATACTCAAGTTTGGATCTTCAGTTTTGTTCCATTGGCCAACAGGTCTGTTTTTGTGCCAGTACCAAGCTGTTTTTATGACTAAAGCCCTGTAGTATAGTTTGAAGTCTGGCATAGTGATCCCCCCTGTATTGCTCTTTTCGCTCAGGGTTGCTTTGGCCATTCAGGGTCTTTTGTTTTTCCAAATGAAATTAAGGACTTTTTTCTCCAAGCCTGTGAAGAAACTCTTGGGATTTTAATTGGGATTGCATTCCCATGCATAAAACAAGGGGTTTAAATTTTTTTTTGTAGAGATCTTTGGTGTCTTTGGTTAGGTTTGTTCCTAGGTATTTTATTGTGTTTGAGGCTATTTGTGAGTGCAAAGGTCTCCTTGTATTCCTTCTTCAGCAGCTTGTTGTTGGTGTAAAGAAAGACTACTGATTTTTCTAGGTTAATTTTGTATCCTGCCACTTTACTGAAACTCTTAATCATTTCTAGGAGTTTTCTGGTGTTTTTATCGTCCCTTAGGTAACTAATCATATCAGCAAAAAGGGATAGCTTGACTTCCTCTTTTCCAATTAGTACTCCTTTAATTTCCTTTGGATGTACCTTTTTAAAACATCTTTTCATTTTTTTGTTAAGATTAATTTTATGTACATATGTGCATGCTCCTGAGTGTGTTTATGTGCACCATACAGCACCACATGCATGCAGGTGCCTGTGGAGGCTACATGATGACATCAGATCCCCTGGAACTGGAGTTAGAGGTGACTGTGGGCTGCCCAGTGTGGTTGCTGTAGACTGAACTCAGGTCCTCTGCAAGGGCAGCAAATGCTCTTAAATACTGAGCACTTTGCCCACTGGAAATTTCCTCTTAAAAAAAAGAATGAAGGATAGGGCTTGAGAGATGGCTCAGTGGTTAAGAGCATTGGCTGCTCTTGCAGAAGACCCAGGTTCAGTTCCCAGCACCACATGGCATGTAACAAACATCTGTAACTCTAGTTCCAGATGATCTGACACTCTCCTCTGTCCTCTGTGGGCATTGTATGACACAGGAGCAATTATATGCATGCAGGCAATACATATAAAATAATAAAATTTTAAAAATTAATGAAGGATTCAGACAAGATTTGGTGATAGTGAATTGGATTGGGATAGAGAAAAGCTCAGATGTCTAACAGCTTAGTATGATTAAGTAAAATGTTATATTTTAATATGATTCATACTCTGCAGCTATTAAGATATACTTAATGATATGAGAAGATACTCATGATATAACATTAACTAAAAAATATAAAGGTGTTAAATAAAATGTCTAAATTTTATTAACAATAAGTTGTGCATTCTCGGGGCTGGAGAGATGGCCTAGCGGTTAAGAGCGCCGACTGCTCTTACAGAGGACCCGGGTTCGATCCCCAGCACCCACATGGCGGCCGAGAGCCGTCTGAAACTCCAGTTCCAGGAGAACTCCAGCTCCAGGGGAATCCGAGACCCTCTTCTGACCTCCGCGGCATTGCACGACACGGGTGCACAGACTTGCATGCAGGCAGTACATTCACACACATACAGAACTAAGTAAAATTAATTAAAAAAAAACAAAAAACAATAAGTTGTGCATTCTCAGGGCTGCCGAGATGGCTCAGTGGTTAAGATGCTGTCCTTTCAGAAGACTTGAGTTCAATTCCCAGCACCCAATATCAGATAACAACTGTCCCTAACTCCAGTTCCAGGGGAATCTTGAGACCCTCTTCTGATCTCTGCAGGCTTTTCACAACACAGGTGCACTTACATACATGCAGGCAATATACACATAATAAATAAAATTGTTGAGCTGGGCATGGTGGCACATGCCTTTAGTCCCAGCACTCGGGAGACAGAGGCAGGCAGATCTCTGTGAGTTCAAGGCCACTCTGGTCTACAGAGCTAGCTCCAGGACAGCTGGGATTAAAGAGAGACCCTGTCTCAAAAAGAAAAAATAAATTAAATAAATAAATAAATAAATAAATAAAATTGTTAAAATTTAAACAAAAACAAGATGTCTATCCTCTTGGAGAAACAAACTTGGAGGAGTGTGCACCAAAGTATCAGCAGTTTCTGGGTGGCTGGTTTCAGTTTAGGGATTTTGAAGGTTTGTAGTCCACTGAGTGTTTTTGAAATTCTACATAATAAACAAGTGATTTGGCATATCTAGTATGAAAAGCAGTAAAGAGAAATTTGAGTTTCCAGATGTCTGTGATTTATCAGTAGTGACTTTATTGGAGAGAAAAGCTTTTTAAAAAACTGAAAGCAAGAGCTGGAAGTGGTGGCACACACTTTTAATCCCAGCACTCAGGAGGCTGAGGCAAGCGGATCTCTGTGAGTTCAAGGCCAGCCTGGTCTACAGAGCGAGCTCCAGGCCAGCTAGGACTAAAGGGAGACCCTGTCTCAAAAATACAAAAAAAAACAAAACAAAACAAAACAAAAAAACCCTGAAAGCTGTTTCCCAAACTGGAGGAATTTACTTAGTTTAGACTTGGAGCTAGCAAGATTCGGGGTCTCAAAGGAATTGTTGGACAAATTGCGATATTCCTAAATATATTAATTTTAAATAGTGGTTAAGGAAGAGCTCAGAAGAGGGAAAATTGATGTTTAATATGAAGAAGCTTCTTTTTTTTTCTTTTGCTTTTGAGACAGGGTCTCCCTGTAGCCCCAGCTGGCCTCAGAGATCCACCTGCCTTGCCTCCCAAGTGCTGGGATTACAGGCGTGCAAATGAAGAAACTTCTTACAGAAACATAAGTGATATAAAATTCAACTAGCCCTGCCGGGCGTGGTCATGCACGCCTTTAATCCTAGCACTCGGGAGGCAGAGGCAGGCGGATCTTTGTGAGTTCAAGGCCAGCCTGGTCTACAGAGCGAATTCCAGAACAGCTGGGGCTACAAGGAGACCCTGTCTCGAAAAAGACCAAAAAAAAAAAAAAAAAAAGAAATTTAACTAGACCTGCAAAGAAGGGACTTGGGTCATTTACATTTTATTTTTAAGATTCAGACTATATTTCTGGAGGATAGTTCATGGAAGAACAAGTATGTTGTGACAGTTATATTCTTAAGCTTGGCATGGTGGCATATACCTATAAATCTGGCTTTCAGGAGGCTGAAACAGGAGGATTGCAAACTTGCTGCCAGCTTGGGCTACCTAGCAAGTTCTAGTCCAGCCTAAACTGCATAGTGAGATGCTATCTCAGAAAACAAAACCCACAGCAATAACATTAAGAAATACCTAAAGTAAATTAAAAATAACAGGTATCCCAACAATTATAATTTTTACATTTTTTTCTAATCAGGACCCAGTTTATGGAAAAGGAAAACTCGGAGAAATCCAGGGCCTTATTCTGGGAATGTTAGACACCTTTAATTATGAACAAGTAAGTAAGCTGCTTGCATGTCTGTTTATCTTGAAATAGAAAAAAATGTGCTGTTTTTCTTTTCTGTTCTGTTCTTTTTATTGCATAGTTTGTCTTTGAGAATTTACTATTTAATTTAAGAATTACATCTCCGGGCTGGAGAGATGGTTCAGCAATTAAGAGCACTGGCTGCTCTTGTAAGGACCCAGGTTTGATTCCCAGCACCATACCCACATGGCAGATAAATGGCTGTTGACTCAGTTCCAGGGGATCCAATACCCTCTTTTGTCCTCTGCTGGCACTCTACAACACAGGGGCACTTAGACACAAGCAGGCATAACACTCATACACCAGGTGTGGTGGCACATGCCTTTAATTCCAGCACTCAGGAGGCAGAGGCAGGCAGGTCTTTGTGAGTTCGAGGCCAGCCTGGTCTACACAATGAGTTCCAGGACAGCTTGGGGCTACAGGGAGACCCTGTATCAAAAAGACAAAAAATAAAAATAGAAGAAAGGAAGGAAGGAAGGAAGGAAGGAAGGAAGGAAGGAAGGAAGGAAGGAAGGAAGGAAAATTACTACTTTCTAAAAATATGGTAGATAGAAGTATATGTGTATTTTTTTCCTATTTAAAAATTTCTCTTGAAGTTAATTTACACATGTGTATACACACACAGGTGTATTCTGGAATATAGAAATTATTCATAGTCATTGGCAGTGAGACCAGTATTTTATTTTGCATATGAAATTCAGTAACTTTTTTGGAAAATATTAATTAATCTCCTATTTTTTTTTTTTTTTTTTTTTTTTTTTGTCTTTTCAAGACAGGGTCTCCTTGTAGCCCCAGCTGTCCTGGAACTCACTCTGTAGACCAGGCTGGCCTTGAACTCACAAAGATCCGCCTGCCTCTGCCTCCCAAGCACTAGGATTAAAGGCTTGCGCCACCACGCCTGGCCTAAATCTTAATCCATAAAAGGGATCAGCACAAATGTTATAAAGTATGGTAAATAGATTTTGACTTATCTAGTCATTGAAAACCGTCAGTACTGAATAAGCCACAGAATGGCAGAAGACACATTCCTCAGGGAGACCTAGTAACAGACTTGAGCATTTAAATGTATGCACTTATCATCATACTCCAGATTTGTTGCCGTTTCTTCTGCTCTGTTCCAGCAAACAGACCCTTAGTTCCTCAGCATGGTTGCCGAGGCTAAGGCTGGAGCCAGGAGGAGGAGGGAGAGTCAGCATGGGTCAGGAAAGGTACTAACCCTGGAATCCGGGGGAATAACTCAGTTTATTGGCAATAAGCAAAGGTTTATATACCAAAGCTACCTGCTCCAGGGAGGGGATGGAGGTGTGAAAGAGAACAAGGGAGACAAGAGCCAACATGGCTCCTACTAGGTCCACGAAAATCCCAGGTGTGTTTTGGTAAATAGGAAGTGTGACATCTTATCTGCCCAGTATATCAAAAGGGAGCCTTCAGGATTGGGGCCTCACTCAGTGAGCAGGGGAATCGCCCATCCCAGCTCCTCAAAGAAGTTTGTGGGACTGTGGGTGTGGAACCCTACTATGCTTGTGCTAAACAGAGTCCCATCCAGACGCACAATGAGATTAACTGCTCGAGTTTGGGTTTTGATGTTTGTCTCATCTCTTACAATATATTCCAATTTCAGTTGTTTATAGTTGAAAGCTAAACAAATGTTATTCTTCATTGATCCCTGTCTTTCATTTTGTTTTCTTTCTTTTTATTGTTGTGATCTTTCATAGACCTTGCTGGAAACAACAACCAACCTTCTAAACCAAGATCTCCATTGGTCATTGTGTAATTTAAGAGCTTCAATCTCAAAAGGACTCAATCCCAAACAGGATTACTGCTCTATATGTTTACAGCAGTACAAAAGACGCCAAGAAATGGCTGACGAAATTATTGTCTTCAGGTAAGAAAGAGAAGGAATGTTATATGCATGGTGCAAGTACATGTGGACTAGGCTGGCTTCAGTTTTACAGAGATCCACCTGCCTCTGCCTCCAGAATGCTGGAATTAAACGCATGCACCATCATGCCTGGCGTTTAAAATTACTTTAAAGAAGTGACCAGAATTTCATAGTTTGAGAATGAACAGAAACTGCACTGAGCTTCTGTAATCCAAGAATTCTGATGGCTTTGCTACTTACAACCTAAGAATTCAGGCGTGTGAGACTGAATATTATTATTATTATTATTATTATTATTATTATTATTGTATTTTTTGAGACAGGGTCTCACTGTGTAGCCCTGCCTGGCCTGGAAGTCACTATGTAGACAGGCTGGCCTTGAACTTACAGAGATCCACTTGCGTCTGCCTCCAGAATGTTGGGATTACAGGTGTCCACCATGTCTAGCCCTGGACTAGACTCTTTGAAGGCAGGGATATCTGTGAGGATGGTTCCTTGCCTGCTTCTTGTCCTGTACAACCACTGATTCATTCCACCTCTTTCTTTACCACATACCACTACACATTATCATAGTTCATGTTTATAGGTTTTGAGGAAAGAAATATAACAAATTGTTGTTGTTGTTTTTTTAATTTTGTAGTTGTGGCCATTTGTATCATTCATTCTGTCTACAAAACAAAGAATGCACCGTAGAAACTGAAGGCCAAACAAGATGGACATGTTACAAATGCAGCTTCAGTAATAAAGTAGGAAAACTGAGTGAAAATTCATCTGAAATTAAGAAAGGAAGGATGACCTCATCACAGGTGAGACTTTTTTGAGTGCCAAGCTGGGCCTGTTTTTTTCTCATCAATGTCTGTTACCTGTTACCATCAATGTCGGTTCACTTTTGTTGGATCCTATAAACCTCAACAGATTTACCTGATGGATGATAACTGTGTAGCATCTACTGCTCAGTCTTCAGTTTGTTTTTGTTTTTGTTTTTTTCTGGGTTTTTTTTAAATATATTTTAAGGAATTCACAATATAAGAGTACAGTTGTTTTCAGACCACATTGATGTTGCTCAGTTTGCCATACAGTTAGGTAATTGGCACTAGCATCCACAGATGAGTGATACCATTCATCGTTTGTTTTTCTGGGACTGTGTTACGTCACTCAGCATGATATCTTCTAGCTCCAGCCGTTTTCCTGTAAAGCTCATGATGTCGTCTTTCTTTAATGCTGCATAGAACTCCATTGTGTAGATGTACCACATTTTCTCTATCCATTCGTCAGTTGAGGGGCATTTAGGTTGGTTCCAGCTCTTTGCTATTGTGAAGAGAGCTGAAATAAACATGGCCGTGCATGTATCTCTGTGGTGGCGTAAGTCTTGAGGGTACATGCCCAGGAGTGGTATGGCTGGGTCGGGTGGCAAGTTCATTCCAAGTCTTCCAAGGGTTCTCCACACTGCTTTCCATAGTGGCTGTACGAGTTTACATTCCCACCAGCAGTGGATGAGTGTTCCCCTTTCCCCACAACCTCTCCAGCACTTGGTATCATTTGTTTTCTTGATCCTAGCCAGTCTTATTGGAGTAAGATGATATCTTAAAGTGGTTTTGATTTGCATTTCCTTAATGATTAGTGATGTTGAACACTTCTTAAGATGTTTCTCAGCCATCTCTAATTCCTCACTTGTGAAGTCTCTGTTCAGCTCTTTGCTCCATCTATTGAGTGGGTCATTTGTTTTCTTTCTTCTTTGTTTTTTGAGTAGTTTATATATTCTGGAAATCAATGCTTTGTCAGATGTTTCTGTGGTGAAGGTTTCCTCCCACTCTGTGGGATTTCTCTTCACTTCCTTGATTGTTTCTTTTGATGTACAGAAGCTTTTGAGTTTAATGAGGTCCCATTTGTCAATTGTCGACCTTAATTCTTGCACAGCTGCTGTCTGATTTAGGAAGTCTTTTCCTACGCCTATGTCTTGTAGTCTGCTGCCAACTTTTTCTTCTGTTGCCTTCAGAGTTTGGGGCTTCACGTTGAGGTCTTTAATCCATCTGGATTTGAATTTTGTACAGGGAGAGAGGTAGGGGTTTAATTTCATTCTTCTACACGTGGTAATCCAGTATTGCCAACAACACTTGCTGAAGATGCTGTCTTTTCTCCATTGTGTCTAATTGGGCCCCTTGTCAAATATGAGGTGGCTGAAATTGTATGTGCTCAAGTTTGGATCTTCAGTTTTGTTCCATTGGCCAACAGGTCTGTTTTTGTGCCAGTACCAAGCTGCTTTTATGACTATAGCCCTGTAGTATAGTTTAAACTCTGGTGTAGAGATCCCCCTGTACTGCTCTTTTCACTCAGGGTTGTTTTGCTATTCAGGGTCTTTTGTTTTTCCTAATGAAATTAAGGACTTTTTTTTTTCCAAGCCTGTGAAGAAACTCTTGGGGATTTTAATTGGGATTGCATTAAATCTATTCAAGAGTTTGGGTAGAATGGACATTTTTACTATATTAATTTTCCCAATCCATGAGCATGGATTTCCATCTTCTAATGTCTTCTTCAATTTCCTTCTTCAAGGGTTTAAAATTTTTGTTTTGTCTTTCAAGGGTTTAAAATCTTTGGTGTCTTTGATTAGGTTTGTTCCTAGGTATTTTATTGTTTTTGAGGCTATTGTGAGTGGGAAGGTCTCCTCGAATTCCAGTTCTTCAGTTGCTTGTTGGTGGTGTAAAGAAAGACTACTGATTTTTCTAGGTTAATTTTGTAGCCTGCCACTTTACTGAAGCTCTTAATCGTTTCTAGGAGTTTTCTGGTGGAGTTTTTAGCACCTCTTATATAAACACTCATATCATCAGCAAAAAGGGATAGCTTGACTTCCTCTTTTCCAATTAGTACTCCTTTAATTTCCTTTTCTTGCCTTATTGCCCTAGCAAGGGTTTCAAGCACTACATTGAAGAGGAGTGGTGACAGGGGGTAGCCTTGCCGAGTTCCTACCTTTAAAGGGAATGCTTCTATCATTTCCCCATTTAGGATGATATTGGCTATAGGTTTCCTGTATATGGCTTTGATTACATTGAGGAATGATTCCTCCAATCCAGTTCCCTCTAGGACTTTAAGCATGAAGGGATGCTGGATTTTGTCAAAAGTTTTTTCTGCGTCAATTGAGATAATCATGTGGTTTTTGTCTTTCAGTCCATTTATATGCTTGATGATATTATTTTCATATGTTGAACCATCCCTGTATCTCTGGTATGAATCCAACTTGGTCATGATGGATGATCTTCTTGATGTGGGTCTGTATGAGTGTGTTGTTTAGTCTCCATGTATTCTTGTAGACAGTTGGGCTTATCCTGGTGTTGATAGTGAGCTTTATTGTTCTGATAGAATGCATGAAATTATTTCAATCTTTTTGTATTTGTGGATGTTTCTTCTGTGTCCCAGTACAGGGTTTATTTTGGAGAATGTTCTGTGGGGCACTGAGTAGAAAGTGTATTCTCTGGTATTAGGGTGGAATATTCGGTAGATGTCTGTGAGGTCCATTTGGTGTATCGTATTATTCAGTTCAGATGTCTCTCTGTTTATTGTTTATCCAGTTGACCTGTACAAAGGGCTCAGTGGGGCACTGAAGTCCCCTACTATGAGTGTACTGGGGTTAATCTGTGCCTTGAGGTCCTGGAGAATTGTCTTTATAAAGTTTAGTGTACCAGAGTTTGTTGCATATATATTCATAATTGTGAAATCTTCATGGTGAATTGTTCCTTTGATAAAAATGTAATGGCCTTCTTTGTCTCTTCTGATTTCTTTTACTTTAAAGTCTATTTTGTCTGATATTAAAATAGCAACACCTGCTTTCTTTTTGGTACCATTTGCTTGGAATATTTTTTTCCATCCTTTCACTTTAAGGTGGTGCCTATCCTTGAAGGTAAGATGGGTTTCTTGTAGACAGCATATAGATGGGTTCTTTTTCCTAATCCAGTCTCTCAGTCTATGTCTTTTGATTGGAGAGTAATCCATTAATATTTAAGGTTGTAACTGATAGATTTGTGTTGCTTCCTTTCACCTTATTCTCCATTTGCATTTTTGGTCTACATTTCTACTTCTGCAGTTATGCTTTTAATAATTTCTCTTTCTAGGTGCCTGGGGATAGTTGCTCTTTTCTTCTGTTCTTTAAATTGCTTCAAGTATTCTCTGAAGGATTGGTTTTCCAGACATGTATTCTTTTATCTTGTTTATGTCATGGAAGATTTTTCTCTCTCTAACTGTAATTGACATTTTTGTTGGGTATAGTAACCTTGGTTGGCATCTATACTCTTTTAACACTGGGAATGCTTTGGTCCACCTTCTTCTTGCTTTCATAGTTTGCACTGAGAAGTCAGTTGTAATTCTGATAGGTTTCCCCTTATAAGTAACTGGTTGTTTTGTTTTTTTGGTTTTTTGTTTGTCTTTTCAAGACAGGGTCTCCCTGCAGCCCCAGCTGTCCTGGAACTCACTCTGTAGACCAGGCTGGCCTTGAACTCACAAAGATCCTCCTGCCTCTGCCTCCCGAGTGCTAGGATTAAGGGCGTGCACCACCACACCTGGCATAACTTGTTGTTTTTCTCCTGTGGCTTTCAGAATTTTTTCTTTGTTTTGGCCATCTAGCATTTTAACTATGATATGGCATGGAGAGTTTCTTTTCTGATCTTGTCTGTTTAGAGTTCTATGTGCTTCTTGTGTTTGTATTGGTTTGTCTTTTTTTAGTTTGGGGAAATTTTCCTATTTATTTATTTATTTATTTATTTATTTATATTTTTTTAATCAAATCTAGATCCGTATCCCTCCCCTTTCCCCCACCCCACTAGAGTTCATGCATTCTGCCAAACATGCTTTTCATCTCTTTCTCAGTCTTTCTCAATATTCTCCACGTGGAAGTTGACTGTTTTGAGCAGAAGTTCACTATTTAGTTCACCAGTTAGTTCTTTGATGCAGTCCTTTCTGTTGTTGTTGTTGTTGTTGTTGTTGTTGTTTCCAATATGCATCACTCCCAGCTGCTTTGGACAAAAGCTCAAGAGGCCATGCACAAGAAATACTTACAACTGGGTAATTGGCACTAACATCCACAGATGAGGGATACCATTCTTCGTTTGTTTTTCTGGGACTGTGTTACTTCACTCAGCATGATGTCCTCTAACTCCAGCCATTTTCCTGCAGTGCTCATGATGTCGTCTTTCTTTACTGCTGCATAGAACTCCATTGTGTAGATGTACCACATTTTCTCTATCCACTCATCAATTGAGGGGCATTTAGGTTGGTTCCAGCTCCTTGCTATTGTGAAGAGAGCTGAAATAAACATGGCCATGTATGTATCTCTGCGGTGGGGTGAGTCTTGAGGGTAGATGCCTAGGAGTGGTGGAAATTTTCATCTATTACTCTGTTGAAGATCTGATCAATACCATTCTCTTGGGATTCTTCTCCTTCCTTTATTCCTATGGCATGGAGGTTTGATCTCTCCATAGTGTCCCACAGTTTTTTTGGTTGTTTTTGTTTTGTTTTGTTTTTGTTTTGTTTGGTTTTGTTTTTTTGGTCTTTTTGAGACAGGGTCTCCATGTAGCCTCAGCTGTCCTGGAACTGAGTCTGTAGACCAGGCTGGCCTTGAACTCACAGCGATTTGCCTGCCTCTGCCTCCCAAATGCTAGGATCAAAGGCTTGCACCACCACACCCAGCAGTTTTAAGATTTCAAACTTGAAAATTTATGAAAAGGTTTGGATTAAAGTGTTTTCTGTGCTAGCTTCAGCAGCACATATACTAAAATTTGAATGATACAGAGAAGATTAGCATGGCCCCTGTGCAAGGATGACATACAAATTCATGAAGCGTTCCATATTTAAAAAAAAAAAAAAATAGCCAGGCGTGGTGGCGCACTCCTTTAATTCTAGCACTTGGGAGGCAGAGGCAGGTGGATCTTTGTGAGTTCGAGGCCAGCCTGGTCTACAGAGGGAGTTCCAGGACAGCTGGGGCTATAGGGAGACCCTGTCTCGAAAAGACCAAAAAAAAAAAAAAATAATAATAATAATAATAATAATAAAATAGG
Organism: Rhizomys pruinosus; assembly: GCA_009823505.1. Classification (NCBI taxonomy): domain Eukaryota; kingdom Metazoa; phylum Chordata; class Mammalia; order Rodentia; family Spalacidae; genus Rhizomys; species Rhizomys pruinosus. Next base: position 2,026,699 of record VZQC01008488.1, on the reverse strand, counting down.
GGCTGGAATGATGGCCTAGCGGTTGAGAGCACTGACTGCTCTTGCAGAGGACCCGGATTCGATCCCCAGCACCCACATGGCATCTGAGAGCCATCTGTAACTCCAATTCCAGGAGAAGTCTAGTTCCAGAGGAATCTGACACCCTCTTCTGACCTCCACAGCATTGCATGACATGGGTGCACAGATCTGCATGCAGACAGTGCATTCATACACATAGAAAATGAATAAATAAAATTTAAAAAATAATAATAAATAATAATAATAAAATAGTTTTCTATTTGAGTGTATCCCAAAGGGAGTACTCAGCCCCCTCCCCTTTTTATTTTTTAAATTTTTATATTTTGACCCATAGATGTCTAAAAAGGCAGTTGTTTTACACATACCTATAGACAGGAAGGAACCAAGGTATAATGGTCTACTAAACCTATTTAAATGGTGTTCTAGTTTGTCTTCTATTGCTGTGACAAAACACTCTGACCGATACCAACTTGGGGAGGAAAGGGTTTATTCAGTTTACATCTCCTGGGTCACAGTTCATCACTCAGATAGCACAAGGCAGGAACTCAGGGCAGGAACCTTGAGGCAGGAGCTAAAGCACAGGCCATGGAGGAATGCTGTCCACTGGCTTGCTCCCCTGGCTCATGCCCAGCCTGCCTTCTTATATGGTACACAACAACCTGCCCAGGGTGGCACAACTCATTATGGGCTGAACCCTCCCACATTGCCCGACAATCAAGACAATACTCCACAGATGTGGCCACAGGCCAATCCAATGGAGCCAATTCCCCAATTGAGGCTCCCTCAACCCAGGTGTGTCAAGTTGACACTAAAGCTATCCAGCACAGTTAACCCCTTGTCAACTTGATACCCAAAACACATCACTATTAAACCACCACCTTTCCAGTTCTTATCCCCAAAGTATGATGTTAACATTAATCACAACCTAAGACAGTACAACCTTAAAAACTCCACAGTCCTTAAAATGCCCAAACACTTAAAAGTTCATGGTCCATTAAAAGTCTCTTAACTGTGGGCTGCTGTAAAATCCAAAAGAAGTACTGTCTTATTTCAAAGGGAAGAATCAGGCACTCTCAAACAAAACCTAAGTCCAGCAAAGTAGCTCAAGGCTGGACACCTGGGATTCACTCACGATCTTCTGGGCTCCAAAGGGTTTCAGCAGCTCCCCTTCTCTGACTCTGTGGACCTTGGGCACCAGTTGAAGATTTGCACCCTGCCTGTGGGATCAAAGGAAGGGGAAGAAGAAGCCGCCAGCAGCTTCTCCTGAGAGCTAAAGCTAGAACACAAAGCTTCAGTGTGGCTGTGGGAACCCAGTCTGGCCCAGCTTACTTACTCATCCTGACTCAGGCTCTTGACCTTGGGGTGTCGGCCGTAGCCCTTCTATGGCTAAAAAACACCCACATGTTTGGGATCCATACCCCCAGATTTCAGAGACTGGTGGCAAGCTGCAGGCCTCTGTCCAGTCAAGAACCAGCTAGCCAAATCAAAACCAGTTCCCAGGGTGATGGTCTGCAGAGCGTCCTCCTTCCAGTCAAAACCCACTAGTAACCATTGAAAGCCCTAAGCCTAAAGGGCCTAAATTACACGCATGCCGAAATTAACAAATTTGGGGACTCCTCAGATGATGGCCAAGGAGGATCCAGAATTTTTCTTTTAATTAACCCATATCCCCAAAGACCCAAGATTTTATTAACACTTTAATACTATGAAAGCCTTTATTTCAGGAGTTGAAGGGGTGTAACCAATAGGTGACAGTATGTACCCATTAAGATTTACAATAAAAATTTTATTATTTCTAATAGGCAATCAACCCATAACCTTTGTTGAAATTGAATTATGTATTAGCTGTTTAATTATAAATCTGACTCTTGAGAAAGAAGGGCCAAATCCTACCCCAGAGGCAGTTCTTTACTGGTTTTATAACAACATTAAAAATATATTTAGGGGGCTGGAGAGATGGCCTAGCGGTTAAGAGCGCCGACCACTCTTACAGAGGACCGGGGTTCGATCCCCAGCACCCACATGGCGGCCGAGAACCGTCTGAAACTCCAATTCCAGGAGAACTCCAGTTCCAGGGGAATCCGAGACCCTCTTCTGACCTCCGAGGCATTGCACAACACGGGTGCACAGACTTGCATGCAGACAGTAC
>VZQC01008488.1:2000400-2024337 GCA_009823505.1 Rhizomys pruinosus | reverse complement strand
AGAAACACACAAAATATTTTTTTTACAATATTTGTCTATAGGGTATTTTATATTTGAATAAATGTCCTAGTAACACACAAAACAACTGAGATCCATATGCATACTCTTAGACCCATTCCCAAACCACTTGGCCTTAATATGAACTATCCCTAAAAGTCATCTATTTTTCCCTATCCTGACCCTTGGTTTAACTATCCCTAAGGTGTCCTATGCTAAGTCCTAACTGTCACCTATCCTATATACAGAGCTCAAAAGATTGAGGTACCAAAAGTAGACAGTCACAAGTTTGTTTTGTAGCTTGGATTATTATTTTATCTCATTTTAGGGAATTGTTGGAATTAATAATTTATTTATACATAAACATCATAACAATATATAACAACAATTATAAATAACTATTATTAATATTATTGATATGTAGTAGTGTCAGTAATAACAATTAACAGTTTATCGTTAAGCCTGAATTACTTTAAAGTAAATTTATAATCAATAACAATTATAAATATCAAATAAAAATAACCAATAATAATCACAATAACTTTATATATACTGAATAATTTAATACATATAATACTGTTATATAGAACCCAATTAAAAATTGTTAACACCAAAAAGTATAAAACAAAACCAGTCTTGCCGACGTGGTGGGCAGCCTTTATCTAGACACTTGGGAAGCGAGGCAGCAGATCTTTGTGAAGTTCAAGGCCGCCTGTCTACAGAGCGAGTTCCAGACGAAGCTAGGGCTACAGGGGAGACCCTGTCTCAAACAAAAAAAGGACCAAAAAAAAAAAAAAAAAAAAAGTCTTTATAATTTGAATCTATTTATCTTTATTTACAGTTGACTCCCAATTAGATTTAAACCTGTAGGATTGTAATGAATTAAAAAATGCAAACATGCATTCACTCACACATACACACAGTTTTTTTTATTAATTTTTATTTATTTATGTATGTGTATGAATGTACTGTCTGCATGCAAGTCTGTGCACCCGACATACACACAGTTTTAAGGTAGGCTTAAAGAAACATAAAACAGCTTTTTTTAACGTTTTCATTTTTTAAAATTTTATTTATTTTTGTATGTGTATGAGTGTACTGTCTGCATGTAGGTTTGTGCACCCGTGTCGTACAATGCTGCGGAGGTCAAAAGAGGGTCTTGGATTCCCCTGGTACTGGAATTCTCCTGGAATTGGAGTTACAGATGGTTCTCCGCTGCCATGTGGGTGCTGGGGATCGAACCCAGGTCCTCTGCAAGAGCAGTCTGTACTCTTAACCGCTAGGCTATCTCTCCAGCCCCTAATGTTTTCATTTAAATTGAACCAAAATATTAATTTATGCTGTTAAAGAGGTTTTTTACTAATAGTTATTAAAAAAATTTTTTTCTGAGCAAGTGTCTTTTGTTAGAACTCCACAACCTGTAAACTCCCATAGAATTGTTATTAGAACACCATGTGCTCATTTCCAGGGGAACCCGACGCCTTCTTCTGACCTCCGCAGCATTGCACGACACTGGTCCACCAACCTACATACAGACAGTACATAAAAATAAAATACACATAAAAATAAAATTTAAAAAAAGGCCAAGATGAAAATTAAATCAACCAATTAATTTTAATTGTGCACATATTTTACTCAAAATATATCTAGCTACCCAGGGTTAAGTAAAAGTATTATATCATAAGTTAAGCCTGCTGAGATGGATTTGAATTACTTAATCGATAAAGCTAGCTGAACCCCAATTGTGGGTCCACAGATAGCTGGCATCTGAGAATGAATGGATGAAGGTTTGGTTAGGAAAGGTCAGAGACTTAGAAGTAGTTAACCAAAAAATCCACAAGAAGGCAAGAGAGCAATACACTTTTATCTAAAAGCAGGTTTCGTATACAAAATTTAAGAGAAAGCTATTAACTGGAAAGGTTGTTCCCATTTTTATTTATTTTTTATTTTTTATTTTTTATGTGTATGAATGTACTGTCTGCATGTAGGTTAGTGTACCATGTGGGTGCTGCAAGAGCAGTTGGCACTCTTAACTGCTAGGCCATCTCTCCAGCCTATGGTTGTTCCCATTTTTAAAAACTGCTCTTTTGGGATGGTTACTGTGAAAGGCCTTAATTTGCATCAGAAAGGAGTTTGCTCCAGCCTTGGCTGAGCAATTGAGCAAACCAGGATGAAATTTACATATGAAGGAGTTAAGCTGGAGCTGAACCAGAAAAACTGGTTTCTTCTACTGTTGAAGTAATTTTTTGAAAATTAGAACTCTAAGGTCTTATTTTAGGCTTCTAAAATTATGAAAAATGATTCCAAGGCTAGTAAGCCTTGTTATTAAACTCAGCCTAGAAGTCCTGGTTTTTATAGCCTGCAGGAGTAAGTTAGGAAGCACATGTATGGGGGTGGGGGGATGTGATACTCCTTCCCAGGCCATGACAGAGCCAGGCCATTTTCCCCCATGTGTGCAAAGCCATGTGTTCCCAGATCAGCCTCCCATCCACTGAACTGAGGAGGAGAAACAGAAGAAAGTTGAGAAGAAAAAGGCAAGATTTGGAGGTTCGCATACCAAATTTGTCAGGGCGCCATTTGTGGGTCATCCCACTTACTCCCACAGTGAGCCATGTAGAAAACACATGGGAAAGCACAGCAAAGGAATGCATGGTAAGGCATCCAAATACAGAGAGAGCTTTATTTCAAAAATGGCTGTCTGATATAGCCAGTGTGACTCACATCCCAGGGCCAAATCCTAAATCTTTGCATTACTATATCCTACTCCATGGGTGTGGCCAGGGAGGTCCCATTGGTTAGTTAGCTTAACTGAATTGTCCCACATTGCAACATTTGTAATATTTTTAAAAATTGAAAGAGGGGCTGGAAACATGGCTCAGTGGTTAAGAACACTAGGTGCTTTTGCACAGTGCCCACGTTCAGTTCCCAGCACCCACGTGGCAGCTAACAACTGTCCTCAACTCCAGTCCCAGGGAATTCAGCACTCTGTTCTGACCTCCATATATTCACATACAGGGAGGCAAAACATTCATACACAAACATTTTTAAAAAAATAGGAAGCAACCAAAATATCTCAGTAGCCCACAGCTGATTAAGTTAGTTATATCTATACAGTTGAAGGAACTTTATAGCTATGAAAAAAATTACACTATAGAAGAATATTAATATAGTGAAATAATATTAATGTACAGCATGTAAAGATCACAAAAGTGTGGCTACATTTGTTACTAGTCGTTACTGCTGTGTGGTTTTGATTTTTATTTGCTTTATTTTCATAATTTCCACCAGTGCATATGATATTCCTTTAATAAAATCAGAAAAATTAAGGCTTCTTTCAGAAACAAATGAGGATGATATTCCAATTGCATTTGAACTTCAGCTCAGATTTCTTAAGACAAGAATCATTTTATTAACAAAGAACACTCAAGTTCAGCATTGTTGAGGCCATAGCTCCGTCTGTTATCCATGTCCCAGATTTGGTGTCTGCGGAACTAGATTTACAATGTCTGTTTTAAGCTGCATTGCTAGAGGCATTTCCAGGAGGAATCTTTTTAAAACAAAAAATAAGACCTTTCAGGAAGGATGCCAAGCCATTTCTGTTGCCACATCAAAGTCTCCCAGACTTGATCTCAAGAGAACAACCTTGCAGATAAATTATCCACTATCACATCGAATTCTAGACTTGTTTTAAAATGTCTGTCTGCAGATTCTTTCTTGAGGACATTTTTCTACTTTTCTCTAGAAACCTTTCTCCCTTTTCAAAAAGAGTATAGCAGAAGTTAAGAATGGACCACTTTTTGCAAGCCACATCATACATCTGGCATGATTTCCCAAGTATTAGTGTCATGATATATCAAGGACTATCAAATACAGTTTTGCAGACTTCTAAATCTGCAGTGCAGTCTGCACAGCCAGCAGATTGGACCTTTAGCAGAGCTGTGCTTTCTCAGGTTATTTTGAAAGTCAGGAGGTAAAGCATCAAAGCTTGTACCAATCCTGCTTGCATGGTGAGGTGACAGTGACAGGGAATGTCTGCTGTACCGCAGGCCCTTACAGTGAGACTGGAGGAGTCCTGAGCTCTTCAGTGTATCATCATTCCCCTTGTAGACTCAAGTACCTACCAAACTGCTTATAATAGTTACCTTTTTATGTATGAATTGATAAATGGATATTCGAATTTCATAGATGAGTATCTCTACATAATATATGCTAGTATTACTCATTATATAGATTTGGAATTTTTATAAGAAATTGAATTTCTTTGGAGATAACTGACAGCTTATCTCCAAAGATAATTGTGCACCTTCTGAGTTATGGGCATGGAGTTTCAGTTCTGTTTTGTTGTTTTGTTATTCACTGTACCATGTTTGCTTACATTTTGTCAAGTTTATCATGGACTTTTGATATGGTTAAGACTGTTTCTCAAAATTAAAAAAGAAAAAAGAAATTGAATTTCTTTAGTAAGTACAAACTCCATATTTTCTGGTTCATGTTGGTCCACTTTTGTGCTTTTTTTTTTTTTTTTTTTTAATTTCTGTATGTGTAGGAATGTACTGTCTGCATGCAGGTTTGTGCACCCTGTCATGCAATGCCGCGGAGGTCAGAAGAAGGTGTCAGATTCCCCTGGAACTGGAGTTCTCCTGGAACTGGAGTTTCAGACGGTTCTTGGCCGCCATGTGGGTGCTGGGGATCGAACCTGGGTCCTCTGTAAGAGCGGTCAGCGCTCTTAACCGCTAGGCCATCTCTCCAGCTCCGTGCTATGTTTTTTTAAGAATTATGTCCCTTAAATTTAACTTGTTACTGTTTTTGTTGATATTTTCAAAGGACCAAATTTTGGCCTTGGTAATTTTTCCTTTTTCTTATTTCTTTTTCTTGATTAATTTCACTAAAATTCTCAAAAAGCTACTATGGCTGGGCGTGGTGGCACACGCCTTTAATCCCAGCAGTTGGGAGGCAGAGGCAGGCAGATCTCTGTGAGTTCAAGGCCACACGATGATGACATCAGATCCTCTGGAACTGGAGTTAGAGGTGGCTGTGGGCTGCCCAGCCCAGAGCGAGCTCCAGGCCTGCTGGGACTAAAGGGAGACCCTGCCTCAAAAATACAAAAAAAAAAAAAAAGCTACTGTGAATATTTTTTTAGCATAAACCTAGAATATAAACTCAACATTAATGAAAATAATTGTTTTTCTATATACTAGTGAAGAACAGTTAGAAATTAATTATGTAGGGCTGGAGAGATGACTCAGTGGTTAAGAAGACTAGCTACTGTTGCAGAGGACCTGGGTTGTTTCTAGCAACCCACATGGCAACCAACAGCCCCATTCCAGGGGAATTTCACACCTCTTCTGACCTGTTCCAGTACTGTATTACATGGGTGTATTGGCATACATGCAAGCAATGTAAGCAATACACTCATACACATAAAAAAAAAAAGAATTTTAAAAATTTAAAGAAATTATGTAAGAATCTAGATTTAATGTACAATGGAAAGGGAGTGGGCCTTTATTTTGGCCCAAATGTATAAAAATTATATATAGATCACTGACATTCTAATGAGATATATTTCTCTGGCACGCAGTTCAGATGTGTTATATAAGATGGGTGGGGGGGCTGGAGAGATGGCCTAGCAGTTAAGAGCGCTGACCGCTCTTACAGAGGACCCGGGTTCGATCCCCAGCACCCACATGGCGGCTGAGAACCGTATGAAGCTCCAATTCCAGGAGAACTCCAGTTCCAGGGGAATCCGAGACCCTCTTCTGAACTCCACGGCATTGCACGACACGGGTGCACAGACTTGCATGCAGACAGTACATTCATACACATACAGAAATAAATAAATAAATAATTAAAAAAAAACATGGGTGGGTTTTTTCATTTGCTAAGAGAGGACATGAAGTGGGGGGGTCCTGAATATGATCAAAATATATGAAATTCTTCAATCAATAAATACTTTTAAAACTTTAAAAAAAGAGAATTTGATTTAAAGAGTGTTTTTGGTTTTTGGTTTTTTAGGTCTTTTTGAGACAGGGTCTCCCTTTAGTCACAGCTGGCCTGGAGCTCACTCTGTAGACCAGGCTGGCCTTGAACTCACAGAGATCTGTCTGCCTCTGCCTCCCAAGTGCTGGGATTAAAGGTGTGTGTCACCATGCACGGCTGAGTGTTTTATATTTTAAGACTTTGAAGTATATCAAATCCATAAAGGGGGAAAAGTATATGACCAAAATAGGTTACATACATGTATGAAATTATCAAAGAAGATAAGCAAAGAAAACAAAACAAAAATAAAGAACCCCCCCCCAAAAAAAAATCCAGCAAGGACATATATGCTTTATTTGGATTGGGTGTTTTCCAGTTTCCCTTGTTGAAATATGACAGTGAAATCACAGAGATAGGTAGAGCAAGGGATTTCCATGTGTGTGAACAGTGGAACAAACCAGGAGAATAGGGCTAAGCAGACAGCACTATTCTGTCCCTTCAGTCTCTGTCTTACTAGAGATGCTTCCACTTAATATTGCCTACATGCTGATACACAAATTCAATAGACATCTATCTGAGGCTTTCCTTTCCATAGTCATCTCCCCAAAATAACTGGAAAAGTGATCATTGTTAATAAAAACATTGCAGTTTGAATAAAACCATGAGCATCATAAATGTTACACAGTTTAACAATAATTAGAAATTATCTAATTGTAAAATTAGTCTACTCATAATTCTGAATAAAAGTTTTCTCTTCAGTAGCTTTTGGGGTCTTCACAAAAGTTAATTGGAGAAAATTCATCTCACCACATCCAAATGAAATTAGAATAAATATCTTTTTTCTTTTTATTGAATTTTTACAAATTTTATATAATATGGTTTGATCTTATTTAGATCCTCTCCCATGTCTGCACCCATTACTAACCCCCACCAAATTTCCTGTACTCTAATATATATGTATGTACGTATGTATGTATGTATGTATGTATATTGGCCTATGAGGTCAGGTTTGTGTCTCCAAGTGTCCTTTGGTGTGCTTTCATAAATATAACAGGATAACAGATACCAATAAGGAAAACAAAAAGGGGGGGGCTCTTGTGCCATTTAGTGACTAGTCTGTTCCTTCTTTTTTTTAATATTTTATTTATTTATTTATTTATTATTTATTTATTTGTATGAATGTATTGTCTGCATGTAGGTTTGTGCACCCATGTCGTGTAATGCCACGGAGGTTAGAAGAGGGTGTCGGATTCCCCTGGAACTGGAGTTCTCCTGGAATTGGAGTTACAGACGGTTCTCAGCCGCCATGTGGGTGCTGGGGATCGAACCCGGGTCCTCTGTAAGAGCAGTTGGTGCTCTTAATCGCTAGGCCATCTCTCCAGCCCCTATTCTGTTCCTTCTTAGAAGCTTACTAACACATCTTGAGACTGTGTAGAAGCCTCACTCTTCTGTGTGCCCCTTTTTTTCTGTCTGCCTACATGTTAGATAATGTGGCAGTTAGAAACCTTAATTCTAAAGACAGAAAGTTGAAACTTTTTTTTTAATTTCTGCAAATTTCATGCAATACATCTTGATCTTGACTCCTTATCTGCACCCTCCCATAGGCCCCACCAGATTTCATGCATTCTGTCATATATGTTAAGGCCAATGGAGCCAAGTTTGTGTCTCCAAATGTCCCTTGCTATGAGTCTCTCCACTGAAGCCTGCCATCCTATCCAATGTCATTCCCTTAAAGAAAACCAACTCTCTTCCCAGTAGGCATCATTGCTTGCTAATACTTCCTCAGCTAAGGCTGGAGCTTCTTATCAATTTCCCCACTTCTGTGTTGGGCTTTTGCCTAGTTTAGGCTTGTGAGGGTCACATGCATGCTGTTAACTCTTGCTCCTTGTGGTCGTCTACCTCCCCTGCTCTTACAGTGTTTTCGCCTCTTCATCTGCAATTCTCCCTGAGTCTTAGGTGGCAGACTAGGTGTCCTACCTAGGGACAAGCACTCTACACTCTCTTATTCTCTGCATTTTTGCTAATTGTGGTTTTCTGTGTTCTGTTGTGTGAGGAAGCTTCACTGATGAGAGTTGAGAGATACATTAATATTCTTCCACCCCGTGTTCCACTATGTTCCATGATCCTTAGGTGTAGAGGTTGTGTTACAGATGTGTCATTTTGGGCTAGATACCTCACAGCCACTTATTCTCTCTGTGTTTGACCAGTTGTAGAACTTTATAATAGTCTCTATCTGTTAAGAGATCTTCCTCACTTTCCTTAGTTTTCTTATCTGTCAAATGTGTAGCAGGAGCTACCCCAGAGGAGGTGATGCATAGACCAGATGAGCTAATGTATAATGAGCTATCGTGGTACTTGGCACATAAGAAAATCCCACAATATGTTATATATCATTTGTCTTCGTTTAATCTACCAACAGACAGTAATATATGTGTTAAGATATAATTACAGATAACTCTCATGTGTAATAAAATAGAGCTGCTTACCTTTAATCTACTTAAATTTCTTTAAAATTCATAAACACTCTGTACATAGGGAATTCACCTTATATACAGGTACTTATTCATAACCACCACCGCATTCTTAATTCAGGGTCTGGAAACTTTCAAAGCTTTCCAAATTCACAAGAATGCATATGTTCACTTAGAAATTTTGAGTTGTGCCAGGTATGGTGGCACATGCCTTTAATTCCAGCACTCAAGAGGCAGATAGAAACATGTAGATCTCTGTGAGTTCAAGGCCAGCCTGGTCCATATAGCAAGTTCCAGGCCATCTGAGACTACAGGGAGACCCTGTCTCAAAAAGACAAAAAAAGAAAAAAAAAAAATCGAGTTGCTTAGTTACAGTAACCTTGTTCTGTGTGCTATAGAAATAAGCTTATGATTTCAAGATCTCAATATGAGATTCTGAATCATAGTTTCTACACTTGCAAATCTCATAAGTTCTCTCTAACAGTGTATGCTTGTATGCTGTTTCTTACTGTGTTAGAAACCTAACTTTGAGCCAGCTGTGGTGCTGCACGTTAAATCCAGCACTCAGGAGACCGAGGCAGTGGCATCTCTTTGAGTTCAAGGCCAGCCTGGTTTACGGAGAGTTCCAGGCCAGCTGGGGCTACATGGAGACCCTGTCTCAAAAGAAAAAAAGAAAGGAATAAACCTGAATGTGTTAAAATATGGTAATTTCTATCAGCCCCCTTTACTGCAAGCTAGTAGCCACATGGTCCTAAGAGAGATTCTAGCGGCATTCTTCTGATAATTAATATATTAGCATGTCTTCTTATTTCATATTCCTGTTTTATAGCCCATCTATTTCTTTATGCCATTTGGGACAAAAACTGAATTAGTTTCCTGATTCTGTCTAACTTATCTCACAAACTGCAATCTTAATTTACTTGCTTCTATCAGCTCTGTGCTTTCAAACTTGATTTTCAGCCAATTGTCTTTTCATGTGTCTGCTGATCACCTCTTCGAACCAGCTAAAGTCTGCACTGATTCTCTGGAATTTCATGCATGCCTGCAGTGTACTTTTTTTTTTTTTTTTAATTATTTTTGTATGCGTATGAATGTACTGTCTGCATGTAGGTCTGTGCACCCGTGTCGTGCAATGCTGCAGAGGTCAGAAGAGGGTCTCGGATTCCCCTATAACTGGAGTTCTCCTGGAATTGGAGTTACACACAGTTCTTAGCTGCCATGTGGGTGGGTGCTAGGGATCGAACCTGGGTCCTCTGCAAGAGCAGTCGGTGCTCTTAACTGCTAGGCTATCTCTCTAGCCCCTCCTGCAGTGTACTTTTATCACTCCCCCCCTCCTACCCTGGTTTCTTCCACATCCATTGCGTCCTTCCCAACCCTCCCAACTGGGTGTCCTCCTTTTTTTTTTTTTTATTATATATATTTTTGTACAAGATTATGTTACTAATCAAATCTAGACCCATGTCCCCCACCCCACCAGAGCTCACGCATTCTGCCAAACATGTTTTTCATCTTTTTCTCAGTCTTTCTCAAAATTCTCAAAGTGGAAGTTGACTGTTTTGAGCAGAAGATCACCATTTCACTCAGTTCTTTGACACAATCTTTTCTGTTGTTCTTGTTATTTCCAATATGCATCACTCTCAAATACTTGGACAAAAGCTCAAGGGGCCGTGCCCAAGAAATACTTACTACTAGGTAATTGGCGCTAGCATCCACAGATGAGGAATACCATTCGTCGTTGGTTTTTCTGGAACTGTGTTACTACATGTAACATAATATCTTCTAGTTCCATTCATTTACCTGCAAAGCTCATGATGTCATCTTTCTTTACTGCTGCATAGAACTCCATTGTATAGATGTACCACATTTTCTCTATCGACTCGTCAGTTGAGGGGCACTTGGGTTGGTTCCCGCTTTTTGCTATTGTGAAGAGAGCTGCAGTAAACATGGCTGTGCATATATCTCTGCCGTAAGATGAGTCTTGTGGGTATATACCCAGGAGTGGTATGACTGGGTCAGGTGGTAAGCTCATTTTGAGTCTTCCAAGTGTTCTCCACGCTGCTTTCCATAGTGGCTGTACCAGTTTACATTCCCACCAGCAGTGGATGAGTGCTTCCTTTTCCCCACAACCTCTCCAGCACTTGGTATCATTTGTTTTCTTGATCCTGGTCAGTCTTATTGGAGTGAGATGATATCTTAGAGTAGTTTTCATTTGCATTTCCTTAATTATTAGCGACCATTGAGCATTTCTTAAGATGTTTCTCAGCCATCTCTAATTCCTCACTTGTGAAGTCTCTGTTCAGTCTTCGCGCCATCTTTTGAGTGGGTCATTTGTTTTCTTTATTTGTTTTTTGAGTAGTTTATATACTCTGGAGATTGATGCTTTGTCAGATGTATCAGAGGTGAAGGTTTCCTCCTACTCTGTGGGTTTTGTCTTCACTTCCTTGATTGTTTCTTTTGATTTACAGAAGCTTTTGAGTTTAATGAGGTCCCATTTGTCAGTTATCGATCTTATTTCTTGTATAGCTGCTGTCTGATTTAAGAAGTCTTTTCCTACACCTATGTCTTGTAGTCTGCTGCCAACTTTTTCTTCTATCACCTTCAGAGTTTGNAGGGTAGAAATGTGGCATAAATGGGGGTAAGCAACCTCTTTCTAATTTGATTTTAGGCTTGCTCCACATGCCTGGTACTGTATGTTCAGGGAGCTCATAGGTTTCAGAAGTAAATGGAGTACTATTATTTTGCTGAATGGACATAGTGTCAACTACCCTAGAAATTTGTATTTCTATATCCAAAGATTAGTACGGGTCTCAGACCTCATCAGATAAACTTCTCTGTGTAGTGGACAGTGGTTATGCAGAAAGCACAACTAATCAAAGAAGTGCAGAGAACAAGTGTCTATGGAGTGTTCAACAGATAGGACATCTATATCACTCTAACTACTTTCAAGACTCAGGGATTATTGTGGAAGAGGTGGTAGAAAGATTTTTAAGAGCTAGAGATCAGGGAGGACCTGAGCAAAACAATGTCTTCTAGAACCCTAAATGCTACAGACAGAAGAAATAACAAAAATAGAGCAGAAGTCAATGAAACAGAAACAAGAAAACAGTACAAAAAACAAAAATCAAACCCAAAAGTTGGTTTTAAAGAATAAAATAAACAGATAGACAGACCTCTAGCCCAGTTAAACAAAAGAAAGGCAACTCAAATCAAAAGAATTTGTGATGAAAGGAAACATTCATAATAGCAATCATCATATGGAATATTCAAAAACATATATCCACTAATATGAAAACCTAAGAAAAGAATAACCTGAAATCCGGAACACCAAAGTTTACAAAAGAAGAGATCGACAGCTTAAAATGACCCATAATGTATGAAGAAATTGAAGATGTAATAAGAACCTCCAACTAAAAAAAGCCCAGGCCCAGATGGTTTCATGGCAGAATTCTATAAAACATTTGAAAGACTTATACCTGATTACTCAAATTGTTCAGAAGGTACAAGCCGAGGGAAATCTCCCAAATTCCTTCTATGAAGCCAGTATCACTCTAATCCAAAACCAGGCAGGTACAACCCAAAATATAGACCAATCTCATTAATGAAACATGCAAAAATTCTCAACAATACTGCAAAATGCATACAGACCCCACATCAAAATATCATCCATCATGACCAAGTTGGTTCATACCAGAGATGCACGGATGTTTCAACATATGAAAATCAATAATATCATAAAACACATAAATGGACTAAAAGACAAAAAACCACTATGATCATCTCAATTGATGCAGAAAAAGCCTTTGACAAAATCCAGCATCCCTTCATGTTAAAGTCCTTGAGGAATTGGATTGGGGGATCATCCCTCAATGTAATCAAAGCCATATACAGGAAACCCACAGCCAAAATCATCCTAAATGGAGAAGAGACAGAAGCATTCCTCTTAAAGGTAGGAACTCTGCAAGCCTGCCCCCGTCATCACTCCTCTTCAATGTAGTGCTTGAAACCCTTGCTAGGGCCTAAGGCAAGAAAGGAAATTAAAGGAGTACTAATTGGAAAAGAGGAAGTCAGCTATCCCTTTTTGCTGATGATATGATTGTTTACTTAAGGGATGCTAAAAACTCCACCAGAAAACTCCTAGAAACAAAAGTTTCAGTAGCAGGCTACAAAATTAACTAAAAATTAGTAGCTTTCTTTACACCAAACAAGCCGCTGAAGAAGAATACAAGAGACCTTCCACTCACAATAGCCTCAAAAAAAAAAAAATAATATACCAAGGAACAAATCTAACCAAAGACACCAAAGATCTCTAAAATAAATAAATAAATAAATAAATAAATAAATAAATAAACCACTGAAGAAGGAAATTGAAGAAGACATCAGAAGATGGAAAGACCTCCCATGCTCATGGACTGGGAAAATTAACATAGTAAAAATGTCCATTCTACCCAAACTAATATACAGATTCAACACAATCCCAATTAAAATCCCCAAGAGTTTCTTCACAGGCTTGGAAAAAAAGTCCTTAATTTCATGTGGAAAAACAAAAGACCCTGAATAGCCAAAGCAACCCTGAGGGAAAAAGCAACACAGGGGGATCTCTATACCGACTTCAAACTATACTACAACTAGTCATAAAAACAGCTTGCTGGCACAAAACAGACCTGTTGACCAATAGACAAAAAGAAGATCCAAACTGAGCAATCCAATTTCAGCCACCTCATATTTGCAGAGGGCCAAGAAGGACACAATGGAGGAAAGACAGCATCTTCAGCAAATGTTGTCAAAACTGATCACATTGTAAAAGAATTGCCTGTACAAAAAAAGTCAACTCCAGATGGATCAAAGACCTCAATGTGAAAACCCCAGTGAAGGTTTCCTCCCACTCTGTGGGATTTCTCTTCACTTCCTTGATTGTTTCTTTTGATGTACAGAAGCTTTTGAGTTTAATGAGGTCCCATTTGTCAATTGTCGACCTTAATTCTTGCACAGCTGCTGTCTGATTTAGGAAGTCTTTTCCTACGCCTATGTCTTGTAGTCTGCTGCCAACTTTTTCTTCTGTTGCCTTCAGAGTTTGGGGCTTCACGTTGAGGTCTTTAATCCATCTGGATTTGAATTTTGTACAGGGAGAGAGGTAGGGGTTTAATTTCATTCTTCTACACGTGGTAATCCAGTATTGCCAACAACACTTGCTGAAGATGCTGTCTTTTCTCCATTGTGTCTAATTGGGCCCCTTGTCAAATATGAGGTGGCTGAAATTGTATGTGCTCAAGTTTGGATCTTCAGTTTTGTTCCATTGGCCAACAGGTCTGTTTTTGTGCCAGTACCAAGCTGCTTTTATGACTATAGCCCTGTAGTATAGTTTAAACTCTGGTGTAGAGATCCCCCTGTACTGCTCTTTTCACTCAGGGTTGTTTTGCTATTCAGGGTCTTTTGTTTTTCCTAATGAAATTAAGGACTTTTTTTTTTCCAAGCCTGTGAAGAAACTCTTGGGGATTTTAATTGGGATTGCATTAAATCTATTCAAGAGTTTGGGTAGAATGGACATTTTTACTATATTAATTTTCCCAATCCATGAGCATGGATTTCCATCTTCTAATGTCTTCTTCAATTTCCTTCTTCAAGGGTTTAAAATTTTTGTTTTGTCTTTCAAGGGTTTAAAATCTTTGGTGTCTTTGATTAGGTTTGTTCCTAGGTATTTTATTGTTTTTGAGGCTATTGTGAGTGGGAAGGTCTCCTCGAATTCCAGTTCTTCAGTTGCTTGTTGGTGGTGTAAAGAAAGACTACTGATTTTTCTAGGTTAATTTTGTAGCCTGCCACTTTACTGAAGCTCTTAATCGTTTCTAGGAGTTTTCTGGTGGAGTTTTTAGCACCTCTTATATAAACAATCATATCATCAGCAAAAAGGGATAGCTTGACTTCCTCTTTTCCAATTAGTACTCCTTTAATTTCCTTTTCTTGCCTTATTGCCCTAGCAAGGGTTTCAAGCACTACATTGAAGAGGAGTGATGACAGGGGGCAGGCTTGCAGAGTTCCTACCTTTAAGAGGAATGCTTCTGTCTCTTCTCCATTTAGGATGATTTTGGCTGTGGGTTTCCTGTATATGGCTTTGATTACATTGAGGGATGATCCCTCCAATCCAATTCCCTCAAGGACTTTAAGCATGAAGGGATGCTGGATTTTGTCAAAGGCTTTTTCTGCATCAATTGAGATGATCATGTGGTTTTTGTCTTTTAGTCCATTTATGTGTTTTATGATATTTATTGATTTTCATATGTTGAACCATCCGTGCATCTCTGGTATGAATCCAACTTGGTCATGATGGATGATAATTTTGATGTGGGTCTGTATGCAGTTTGCAAGTATTTGTTGAGAATTTTTGCATGTGTTCATTAATGAGATGGGTCTATACTTTTGGGTTGTACCTTTGCCTGGTTTTGGTATTAGAGTGATACTGGCTTCATAGAAGGAATTTGGGAGATTTCCCTCTGCTTGTATCCTTCTGAACAATTTGAGTAATAACGGTTATAAGTCTTTTCAAATGTTTTATAGAATTCTGCCATGAAACCATCTGGGCCTGGGCTTTTTTTAGTTGGGAGGTTTCTTATTACATCTTCAATTTCTTCATACATTATGGGTCTATTTAAGCTGTCGATCTCTTCTTGGTTAAACTTTGGTGATTCCCAGGATTTCAGGTATTCATCCATTTCTTCTAGGTTTTCATACTTAGTAGAGAATAGGTTTTTGAAGTATTCCCATATGATTGTCTATTATGATGTTTCCATTTTCATCACAAATTCTATTGATTTTGAGTTGCTCTTTCTTTTGTTTAACTGGGCTAGAGGTCTGTCTATCTTGTTTATTCTTTCAAAAACCAACTTTTGGGTTTGATTTTTTTTTTTTGTACTGTTTTCTTTGTTTCTGTTTCATTGACTTCTGCTCTGATTTTTGTTATTTCTTCCTGTCTGTAGCATTTAGGGTTCTAGAAGACATTGTTTTGCTCAGGTCCTCCCTGATCTCTAGCTCTTAAAAATCTTTCTACCCCATCTTCCACAATAATCCCTGAGTCTTGAAAGTAGTTAGAGTGATATAGATGTCCTATCTGTTGAACACTCCATAGACACTTGTTCTCTGCACTTATTCTTTGATTAGTTGTGCATTTCTGCATTAACCACTGTCCACTACACAGAGAAGCTTATCTGATGAGGTCTGAGACCCGTACTAATCTTTGGATATAGAAATACAAATTTCTAGGGTAGTTGACACTATGTCCATTCAGCAAAATAATAGTACTCCATTTACTTCTGAAACCTATGAGCTCCCTGAACATACAGTACCAGGCATGTGGAGCAAGCCTTAAATCAAATTAGAAAGAGGTTGCTTACCCCCATTTATGCCACATTTCTACCCTGGGAATATCTTGCTAGGTAGTATCTAGCTAGCAAGACCATTAATGACTTTCCTCTACCATGCTAAAAAGCACCTTCCCGTACTGTGAAAGCTGTCTAGAAGGGATAAGCTTCCTGGTCATTGCCAACTTTATTTCTCCGTGTCATGTAACCAAAGTGTGTAGTGTCTTTAGCAATAGGGTCTTATCATTGAGTTCTAGTGGGCAATGAACAGCAATGACAAGCCTGATTACTTAGAGGTCTGTTTTTTTTATCATTTCCTTCTTTAGTTTTAGGTCAGTTTTATTATGGGTCTCTTTTCATTTCTTAAATTAGAAATGTAGATTCTAAGAGATGGAGAGATGGCTCAGTGGTTAAGAGCACTAGCTACTCTTGCAGAGAACCTGGGTTCAATTCCCAGCATCCAAATGATTGATGGCTGTAACTCCAGTTCCAGGGAATCCAACACCTTCTGACCTCCATGGGCACAGCATGACATGTGCACTTACCACATACAGGCAATACATGCATACACATAAAATAAAAATAATAAAATTGGGTTTGGGTTGTTATTGATTTTTGTGTGTGTGTGTGTTTTTGAGACAGGGTCTGCCTGTAGCCCCAGCTGTCCTGGAACTCATTCTGTCGACCAGGCTGGCCTTGAACTCACAGAGATCCACCTGCCTCTGCCTCTGCCTCTGCCTCTGCCTCCCGAGTGCTAGGATTAGAGGCATGTGTCACCATGCCCAACAATAAAATGTTTTTTAAAGAAATGAAGGTTCTTTCTCTTAAGGCTTATTTTCCAACATAGCACTTAAAGCTATAGATTTCTAACCAATGTAGCTGTATCCTACAAGTTTCTCTAAATGATATTTGATATGATAATTGATATGAAGTATATAAATTTAAGAAATGTATACATGTGCTGGGCGCGGTGGTGCACACCTTTAATCCTAGCACTTAGGAGGCAGAGGCAAGTGGACCTCTGTGAGTTCAAGGCCAGCCTGGTCTACAGAGCGAGTTCCAGGCTAGCTGGAGCTACCGGGAAACTCTGTCTCAAAAAGACAAAAAAAAAAAAAAAATGTATACCTGAAGTGAATCCATCACCACACTCAAGATCATACCCTGCCCCGATCCATCACCACCAAGAACTTTCTCTAGTTATTGGCACAACAGATCAGTTTGTATTTTCTAGAATTTTAGATAAATAAATTATAGGATATATACTTTTTTTTTGTCTTTTTGAGACAGGGTCTCCCTATAGCCCCAGCTGACCTAGAACTCACTGTGAAGACTAGACTGGCCTCGAACACACAGAGATTTACCTGCCTCTGCCTCCCGAGTGCTGGGATTAAGGGCATGCATCACCATGCCCATCTGGGATATATACTTTTTAAAAAAATTTTATTTATTTTATATGTGTATGAATGTACTGTCTGCATATAAGTTTGTGCACCCATGTCATGCAGTGCCTCAGAGGTCAGAAGAAGTTATCAGATTCCCCTGGAACTGGAGTTAAAGACAGTTCTCAGCCGCCATGTGGGTGCTGGGAATCGAACCCGGGTCCTCTGTAAGAACAGGCAACACTCTTAACCGCTAGGCCATCTCTCCAACCCTGGATATATACTTTTATATGACTTCTTCATCTCAGTCAAAATTGAGATTCATTCCTGTTGAGAGTTATTTCTGTTATACTGATCTCTGCATTGCTGACCACTGTTTACTGCTCCCATTGATCAACATTGTCAGCAAGGCTCTATAGTAAAACCAATTTGGGTGTTGGAGATATGGCTCAATTGTTAAATACTTAGCATGTAAGCATAAGGACCTGAGCTCGGGTCCATAGTACCTACCTGTACTCCCAGATGCAGAGACAGGTGGATTCCTAGAGCTCACTAGCCAACCAGTCTAGCCAGACCCTGACTCCAAAAATAAGGTGGAATTATGACTAAAGAAAACACTGCCCTCCATAAGCACACACATCCACGTGCACTCACCTACTGGAACACACACACATTCTGTCAATCATTCCATTTTTCTTACCTTCGTCATATAGCCAGTCTTGGCTGATTATTGACTTTTGATATCTAGCAAAATGTTGAAGGTATAGTGAAATTCTATTCATTTTTTTCCTCTTAAAACATTGTTTTTTATTCTATTTTATTTTGAATTTGGTCTAGTAAAGCTAAGCTCTATCTAAAAAGATATTGAAACGTTTACCTTTTTTTCCAGGTAAAAATGTCTCCGTGTCATCAATCCAGGGGGGAACTGGTCACTAAGAAGGTGAGTTTTAAAGCCCCTAAAAACCCCAAAAAACCCAAAAGCTATGTCCTGTGTGCTACTCCTCTGTAGACCCATCTTTGCTAAATGGCAAGGTGTTCAGTTCTCTTAGTGCTCACAGGCTGTTTCTGATTGGGTGCTTTGACGGCATATTGCTAGGACTCCTTGTCTCTTCCAAAGAGGCCATGTGGGATTTGGGCCCCCCATCAGTCTTTCTGACAACTAAGACCTGTGAGCTTTGTAGAAATACCATTCTCTCTCCAGGGTTGGTATCCTGATGTCAATAGGTAGTAAGTAGCAGATGAAAGCATTCTAAGGGAAAAGCTATATAGTTTTTCTTAATAACACATTTTCCCTATAGATAGCTGAGCCTAGAGTAAAGTGGCCAAACATAACTCCATTTCAGCACATGCCACATAGAGTTCTCCCCACACAGTGTACACTCACTCTGTTGTCTGTGCTGCATATTCCACCTGTAAACTTTGAGGCCAAACAGGCTGAGTCTTTCTTTACCTGATGATTTCAAGAGAACCACTAAAATCCAGCTCCAACAGTGTAGTTAAGAATATAAAAATTAGACAAAAAAAAAAAAAAAAAAAAAAAAAAAAAAAAAAAAAAACAAAAAAAAAAAAAAAAAAAGGGAGTCCGGGGGCGTGTGGTGCGGTGCCCGCCTTTCAATCCTAGCACTGGGAGGGCAGGAAGGGCCAAGCGGATCTTTGTGAGTTCAAGGCCAGCCTGCGTCTACAGAGTGGGTTCCAGGACAGCTGGGGCTACAGGAGACCCTGTCTCGAAAAAAGACTAAACAAAAAAAAAAAAAAAAAAAAAAAAGAATATCAAATTAATTAATTAATTATCTAATTAATTTAAATAGGAAGCCAGGTGTGTTTTGGGTGGCGGCGCATGCCTTTAATCCTAGCATTGGGGGCCTGGAGAGATAGCCTAAGCGGTTAAGAGCGGCCAACTTGCTCTTACATGAGGACGCCGGTTCGACTCCCCAGCAGCACCCACCCTATGGCGGACTGACAACCGTCTGTAACACTCCAATTCCAGGAGAACCCCAGTTCCAGGCGGAATTCCGATAACCCTCCTTCTGACCTCCGCGGCGTTGCACGAAACGGGTGCACAAAACTTGCATGCACAGTCATTTCATACACATACAGTGAAACGAAATTAAATCATAAAAAAATTAATTAAAAAAAAAAAAAAAATTAAAAAAAAAAAAAATCCTAGCACTTGGGAGGCAGACGCAGGCAGATCTTTGTGAGTTCAAGGCCAGCCTGGTCTACAGAGTGAGTTCCAGGACAGCTGGGGCTACAAGGAGACCCTGTCTCAAAAAAAAAAAAAACTATAAATAAGCTGGCATTTATGTTGTCTTCTTTTACCATTTTTTTTTGATGGTTGAAGTGTTTTTTTGACCCTGCAACCCCCCCTTCTTTTTTTTTCAATTTTAAGCTAGTATCCATGTCAGCAAAGAAGTATAATACCAAAATAACAACTTACCAGCTCTGTTTATTAACAACAGGTTTTAGCTTCAAAGCAGTGTTCCACAAACAGGTCTTTTTCCTCTGCCTGCAAACCCTGAGACATTTTGAAAAGGAAAAATAATTAAAATGCATTTTCTGAAAATCCCAGTAACATGTTATTCAAAATAACTCTATACTTTGGTCAAACCATAATGAGCAGGCAAGACTGGGGAAGAGTGTTAGAGCTTAGAGCTGTCCCACTAATGTGAGGAGCTGAAGGGAGCCATATTAGCTTCACATTACTACAATGAAATACCAAGACAGGCTACTTACAGAGATGAGGGGATGTATTTAGCTCACGGGTTTGGAGATTCAGGACCAAGTCCTGGCTGTGTGGGCTTCTGGAAAGAGTGGTACATTGTGGCAGGAGCACATGTTGAGATAAGCGATCCTATCACAAGCCAGAAAGCAGACAGAGGAGGAGATCAGGATCTCACAGTTCCTTCTAAGAGCAAATACCCAGGGACTCAAGGACTTCCAGTTAGGCCCTCTCCCAAAGGTCTGTAGCACCTCCCAACATTGCTGTGTACTAGACCTTTGAGGGTATAGTCAGCATCCAATCACAGCAGAGCCTGAGTCATGGTTAGTCTTACTTACATTACTTGAAGAAATTTGGATACAGAGAAAAATGTTTTTTGTCTGTATTCTAGAAAGTTAGCCATGGGACACACTTGTAAGGTGATAATTAAAAACACTAATGTAATATTCATCCAGACTAAATTCAAATCCATTACTCTTAAATCATTATTTAAATAGTGATGGTGATATGAGAATGGTCCTAAAGATTAAGTGAAATATTGTTTAAGTGTGTTAACACTTGTGTTTGACACAAAGCTGTGGTGAACACTAAACTTAAAACAGGTCTCCCAGCAATACGTGTCCCCTCAGTTGATCATACTACTTGTATATCATTGTCCAGTCATCAAGTATGTCTCTGTGTTACATACACGTTAGATGAGAGCAAAAAAAAGTCTTTGTTCTCAACATTCTTTGAGAGTCAGTAGATAGGTGATTTCATGATTATAATCATAGAGCTCTACCAGCACCAAGAAGAGGCCTTGTTTTCAGATAGCTGAGCAGTGTAATGCAACTTTATATTCTTTGTGATTAAAGAGCAGAGTGAAGAACTTTGAGAAATGGTTAGCTATTCCTATACAACCTTATTTCAGATTATAGTGAAAGCAAATTCCATCACACTCAACAATCAAGAAAATACTCCACAGAGGTGGTCACAGCCCAGTCCAGTGAAGATAGTTCCTCATTTACTTTTTCTTTTTTTTTTTTTTTTTTTTTGACTTTTTGAGACAGGGTCTCCCTGTAGCCCCAGCTGTCCTGGAACTCACTCTGTAGACCAGGCTGGCCTTGAACTCACAAAGATCCACCTGCCCTGCCTCCCAAGCACTAGGATTAAAGGCGTGCACCACCATGCCCGACGACAGTTCCCCATTTGAAGCTGGCTCCCTCAACCCAGGTCAACTTTAGTGTCAAGTTGACACTAAAGCTATCAAGCACACTTATGGTTACTTTTATATCAGTAAAATGAAGTCCTTGTCAGAGATGTTGCCCTCACATAGAACTCCACACAAAGTCCAATACAGGAAGCCCCTAAAAGATCCAAACTGGGGCTATTGTCAGCACTCAGGGTGACTACTGAAGAAATCTTCACTAGGAATTTTTGTAACAGAGTTGGGACTGTTAGTTCAGTTCCCAGAGAAAGCAGGTCCCTCCACAGCTTGCTCACAGAAGCCTGGCTTCACCCTCTTAGCGATCTCCTGGTATAGTCCACTTCTTCCTGCTGGTGTGCTTGCAGCTGTGCAGGGCAGAAGACTGCTCAGGCTCCAGGTGCTGCTGGACCAGCCACAGCTGACGCTCTTCTCAGAACAACTTCTAATTAGAAACAAAACTTGGGGATTAAAGAAAGTAGTAGCCTTTCCAATAGTTTGTGACTCCACTCAACAAATACTGGCTAGGTGCCAGGCTTTGCAAGGACAAACATTACTCTTAGCACATTTGCAAGGTAATGATAACTAGGCAGTCCCATAGGACTGCCAGCTTCAAGGCTGTCTCCTCCCTGCAGGCTGACAGTCTCTAGGCTTAGCTCTGGCAAGGAAGAGGGAGGGGACCTTGGGAGGTTCCCAATGGAATAATAAAGAAAACAGACTCAGAGAAAGTCTGGGAGATAGACTCAAGTTTAACGTTGGAACTCAAGGCTTTTATACTAACCCAGGCATGGGCCGGGACATGTACACACAATTGGGGGCTGAGGCAGGTAATTGGGACAAGGGAGCCTCAGGCTATATTCCAGATCAAAGTTCTTTCCTGAGAGATCAAAAGATAGCCCAGGCTTCACAGGTTTGTGAAAATAGCAGCAGGGGTCAAGGCTTTGGCTGTTCAGTAACTGTTCTTAAGTGCTTCTGCTAAAAGAATACCTACAAATATGTGATCATGTCTTGTTGGGTGTATGTATAGGTGGGTGGGTGCACATTCATGTATGTGCGCATGCATGTGAAGGCCAAAGGTCACCTCAGGTGTAATTCATTTGTCAGTATCTGTCTACCTTGGTATTTTTTAGACATTTTCTCGCTGGGACCTGAGTTTGACTGAATAAACTGGTCAGCCAGTAAGCTTTGGGGATCAAACTCAGTTCTTCATGTGTGGCAGGCATTTTACCAACTGAGCCATCTTCCCAGCCCCTTAGTCATGTCTCTTCACTAGACTTTCTATGTCCTTATCCTCCCAGAGTCAAATACCCCTCACTTCACAGTCACACCTTGTTCATGTCTTCACTTTTTAAAAAAATTAAATCTTATTTTCTTTTGTGTCTGTGTGTTTGGTGAAGCACACAAGTAGTCTGGCACAAGTGTGAAGGTCAGAGGACAGTTTGAAAGAGTTCTCTCCCACCATGTGGGACCCAGGGATTGAACTGGTCATCAGGCTTGGTAGCAACACCTTTACCTGCTGAGCCATGGACTGGTGAAGCTCATATCTTGAATTTGTGGCATCACCTACATCTATGAGCAACTCTTTTCAAGAATGAAGCATGATAGGCTGGAGATGGTGGTTTACACCTTTAATTCCAGCACTGGGAAGGCAGAATCAGGTGGATCTCTTGAGTTCAAGGTCAGTCTGGTCTACATAGCAAGTTCCAGGCCATCTGGGGCTACAGGGAGACCATGCCCTCCCCCCAAAGAAAACTAAACAAAATGAAACAAACAACAACAACAAAAGAATGAAGCACAGTAAGAACAAACTACAAACCAACAAACCTATGAACATTTTGAGAACTCTGAGAACTGTAAGTACGTCTACTGAACCAGACATGAATGTGATTGTTTCTGAAACACAGTGTTAAATATCCCACTAGTTTTATGCCCCTCCTCTTTTTAAAAACATTATTTTTATTTTGTGTGTATGAGTGTATTGCCTGCATGTGTGTAAGTGCACCCAGTCTCACAGTGGCTCTGGAGGTCAGAAGAGTGTATTGGCTGCCCTGGAACTGGATTCATGGATGGTTGTTAGCCATCATGTGGGTGCTGGGAACCAAACCCAGGTCCTCTTAGTGCTCTTAACTGCTGAACTATCACTCCAGTTTTGTTTTTTTTTTACTTAGATTAATTTGTTTTACTAGTGACCTAAAGCTGGGACCTTTTCAAGAATCTCTTCCATATAACTAGGATGCTATTGCTTATCTGTGGTAATGGATGTTTCAAAATATTATACATAATACACAGCCTTTTTTTCCCCCTCACCAGCTTTTATTAGTGTTTATGTATTAAACATGTAGTTCAAGTTCATGACAATTCTTTTTGCCTAACCTTTGAGTCTCGGTCTGGGGGTTTACTTCTTAGTTATGTGAGTGTCTTGGCAATAATACATAGTTGTATCTTGCTTTGGGGCTTTTTGTTTGTTTATTTGTTTTGACTTTTTGAAACAGGGTCTCCCTATAGCCCCAGCTGGCCTGGAATTCACTCTGTAGTGCAAGCTGGCCTTGAACTCACAGAGATCCACCTGCCTCTGCCTCCCAAGTGCTAGGATTAAAGGCATGTGCCACCACGCCTGGCTTAAAGAGAGGTCTTAGCTGCCTTGTGGGTGCTGGGAATCGAACCCAGGTCCTCTGCAAGAGCTGTCAGCACTCTTTACCACTGAGCCATCTCTCCAGCCCCGCTCCTGGGACATTTGAGACTTCTCTGCCTATTGATCTGGTACTTCGACTCATACACTGGGTGGTCTACAGAGTAAGTTCCAGGACAGCTGGAGCTACAGGGAGACCCTGTCTCAAAAAGACCAAAAAAAAAAAAAAAAAAA
>VZQC01008488.1:1985707-1996476 GCA_009823505.1 Rhizomys pruinosus | reverse complement strand
GGTGCACAAACTTGCATGAAGACAGAACATTCATACACATACGGAAAAAAATTAAAAAAAAAAAAAAAGAGCTCCGACTGCTCTTGCAGAGGACCTGGGTTTGATCCCCAGCACCCACATGGCGTCTGAGAACCGTCTGTAACTCCAATTCCAAGAGAACTCCAGTTCCAGGGGAATCTGACGCCCTCTTCTGACCTCCGAGGCATTGCATGACACGGGTGCACAAACCTACATGCAGACAATGCATTCATACAATAAAATAAATAATAAAATAAAATAGTGTTTTGCCTGCATGTATGTAAATATGCCTATGTGTGCAATGCTTGATGCCGGAAGAAGGCTAGAAGAGGGCATCAGATCCCTGGAACTGGAGTTATGGACAGTCATTAAATGGGTTTATATAGCCCTTTTCATTCTATGGTTGGGACCTGTGTCTCTTGTTATACAGGGCTATGTTATCTTAGGAAAAATTCCTTCCTCATTTCACCTGATTGCTATAGCTTACAAAATAGATATCCTAGCCGTGGGTCAGGACATCTGCCCCCTTTTAAAACATCTGTAGCAAGGCCAGACTAATTGAGCTAAGAATCGGTCATCTGTCATTGCAGTTTACAAAAACAGATACCATTGAAGAAGCTTAAATATCTGCCATGTTTGAGCTGCAGTTTTCTTAGACTAATTGGATGAGGTGCTTGGTCTAATAAGACCATTTGTCCACTTTCCCATTTTCTTAGTTTCATCTTTATCAGTAGTTAGACATGGTGAGTGGTGTTATATTTTTGGAAAGGGAAAGGAAGGAGTTTAAAGTTAAGAAATAAGAACCAGAGCCAGGCCTGCAGAGAATATATACTTACCGGAATGAGTGTATAGCGGCAATATGACAGATACTCCATTGCACACATGGAACGTCTGCCCCCTAATGAATAGAGGTGGAAGATTTTATTCCCTGAGCTCAGCTGGAATGCATCAGATGGCAAGGCCTGGTGTCCTTGGATACGTTGAAAGGCTTCTTTGGGCTGAGCAGGTCAGTATCTCAAGGCTGTAAGACAGGTGGCTTCATAAACAGACTGCCTCAGTCCTGAGAGTGACCAGTTGATAAGGCTTTAGCAAGGCCAGACTGCTAATTTAGGGCCAGTCAGCCATTTCAAGGTAACTCTATGGCCTCCTTAATGAAGCTTATGGCTCTTCTACTATTCACACATTCTATCAAGTGGAGAGCATCAGAGAGCTTCAAGATATTAGAGTGATAAAACATCTGGGTAGTAGAGACATCACAGAGCAATAAAACATCTCAAAGTTGGCATTTCAAGAATGTACCCCTGGGCATGGTGGTGCACACCTTTAATCCCAGAGGCAGAGGCAGGCAGATCTCTGAGTTCAAGGCCAGCCTGGTCTACAGAGCTACAGCTGGTCTCAAAATGACCAAAAAAAAAAAAAAAAGAATCTACCTAGCAGGCTGGAAAAATGGGTTAAGAACACTTGTTGCTCTTCCAGAGGACCTGGGTCCAAGTCCCAGCATCCACGTGGCAGCTAACAACCTTGTGTAACTCCAGTTCTAGGGGAAACCCTCTCTGGCCTCTGTAGGACATTGCATCTACTTGGTACATTTACATACAGGCAGGCAAAACACTCATACATATAGAATAAAACAGAGCCGGGCGTGGTGGCGCACGCCTCTAATCCTAGCACTCGGGAGGCAGAGGCAGGCGGATCTTTGTGAGTTCAAGGCCAGCCTGGTCTACAGAGTGAGTTCCAGGACAGCTGGGGCTACAGGGAGACCCTGTCTCGAAAATGAAAGACTTTTTCCCCAACACAAAACAGGCCAGATCAAACCAGATTAACAAAGTATAAAAGGTTTATTAGGACACTGGTCTTAGAGAGGAAGGCCAGGGAAGTCTCGTGCTCGGGCTGGGGCTGAGGGTTTTTATAAGTTCTGGGGAGAGGAAGATGAGGTAATGGTGATGAAACAAAACGTGTACTTGTAAGGGCAAAACTGGTGCAGTGGGAGGGGACAAAGTGGGTCTTTAGTGTTTGTCATGAAGCTGGAATGTATATGGTCTTAGGCTGTGCTCTCTTTGTGGCTGGTGACATTGGGAAGGGAAGTTGCATCAGCTGCCTGAGATGAGGTAGGCTTTTGACCAGAAGAGAAGGGTGGTAGATTTCCAAGCCCAGGCTCTGCCTAACAGAAAACACATTAATTAATTAATTAATTAATTAATTAATTAAATTAATTTTATTTAAATTAATTAAATTAAAATTAATTAATTAATTTTAAAGATACCTAACCTAGTAAAACAAGAAGAAACATCAAATGGCCTAAACTTACAAGGACATCATATAAAAATACAGTTTGGTTATAAGAATGTTACTTTTCCTTGTCACTGGAAACCAGCTCTTACCACGTTATCAAGCTGTGCCTCATGGGTTGGTGCTAGGTAAGTGGTGCTGTGTGTGTGCACAACTGAGATACACAGTCATCTTGCCTCTACATTTGCTCTCAAAATGGAACCAAATGGTGGTTTCCAAAATGGGAGTGTTCCCTAGCAGGCCCAGCCAGATCTCCACAATTAAGCTTCAAGATGCTGCTCCTAGGGAGGTGCAGCCTTCAGTATGCTGCATTCGCCCTGGATAACTGTGGTTTCGTGGTATTGACTGGGCTCTTTGTTTTTTTCTCTGACCATACCCAGCTGCTAGACTCCACAAATTGCATGCTGATTGGTATAGTGTTTTCAACAATGCCCTCAGACATAAATTGCTCCAAAGCCTAGGGAGTCCAACTCTGATTCCTTTTAAGTAATTGTTTCTGGAGTCTATTTTTTGTCTTTTTCTTTTCCTGCCTCCTAAGGTGTCCTCCAAATTGTCTTTTTCCTCAGTTCTCTGATGCAAAATAGCCATCATTTAGTCTAGGTTGTATCCTCTTTAAATCTGAATCTCCTCTCAGTTACCTTTCACTACAACTTCCAAGGTCCTTAGATATCTCTGCTCACTTGCAGATGAATGGGGCAGGGGGATGATCCTGATTCCTGCTTCCTGATGCTGGGCTCTAGAACTCTAGGTTGGGAGAAAGGCAAGTTTCTCTCTGAATATCACCCTCCGATCTATGAGCTGAATGCTGGAAGGAGGGGGCTGTCGCTGTGCTCATTTGGGGTTGCCTCTCCTTCCATGGAACTGCCTCACAAGCCAGTAAATGGTAGTAGGACAGCACACAGCCTCCAAGATAGAGCTACCTGCATTCTGCAAATCCAGAGGACCCCACTACCTCTCAGATGTTTTCATCCAGGACTTAACCCAGGCACACATAGCAAAGGCATCTGCAGAGTACTGAAGACCTGCTTCCACTGGGAAGAACATCCTGCTGTTGACGGAAGTCAGAAGTAGGGGAAACTCTGCTAGTGGACCCAGAGGAGCCAGCAGTTGGAAGTTCTCGGCCTCACATTACAGATATCCTCAGGTTTTATAGGTCTCCCCACATCATAACAGCTACCAGCACAGATGCTTCTGTATCCCAAGGCCTCCTGGGATAAATTTCTTCTGAAGGTGTGTTTATAGAAACAGATATTAAGGGCAGGACTTCAAACACTCCTTACAACAAAATGTATTGCTAGTGCCTTGCAGGCAGGATAACTGCAAACAGGTGTTCTGCCCGATAACTGGCATTTGTTTCTCAAGACAGCTCTGAGGTCTTTGATGTTCTTTATTTTAGTAATCATTCATAAAACCACTGCACAGTGAGAACTATGTCCTAAAGTAGGAAACCATCCATTAACCAGTAAAAAGCAACATCAGACACACACAAAAATAATATTAAATGCATGGATCTGCTTCTTTTCCTCTTTATTGGGATCTCAGTAGAGACAGAACTGCTGTTCTGGGTGTAGTATCTGGGACAGAGCCCACTCTATTCTTATTAAATTCATAGATTTATTTTTCAAATAGTTGTTTTTTCATTTGTTGTTTTCCCCTAGAACTATTTCCATAATCTTTACATGATTTCTTTGGTTTGGTTTTACACTTTTCTTTTTTTTAATTATTTATTTATTTATTTATTTATTTGTATGAATGTACTGTCTGCATGTAGGTTGGTGCACCCGTGTCATGCAATGCCGCAGAGGTCAGAAGAGGGTGTCAGATTCCCCTGGAATTGGAGTTTGAGACGGTTCTCAGCCGCCATGTGGGTGCTGGAGATCCAACCCAGGTCCTCTGCAAGAGCAGTCGGTGCTCTTAACCATTAGGCCATCTCTCCAGCCCCTGGTTTTACACTTTTCACCCATTTCAGTTAGTGGAGTTCTTCAGGCCCCATGCTGGGAGTCAGTTTATTTTCTCACTCTGAGAAAGCTCCTTCTCATAGTGGGTGTGTCATGAGCATACTCTGCCAGAAACATAGTCAAGCTGCTGTGTCTTTCCACAATGTCAGTTTATTGAAAAATAAATTTACAAAGTGTAGTGGTGTCAGTGACAGCAGTTTGCCATAAAATCTGCCTACTTTGGCTGCTTGGCCCAGGCAAACACAAGTGCTTTATTCTAACCTCAGTTACTAATTTTAATTTTTATTACACAGAACACAATATCTATATATCTCTACACACACACACACACACACACACACACATATATATATATAGACAACAGAATAAATATGAGTTAAGGAGGCTGCAGAAGAATTCAAGAGGCTTCTGAAGTATTCTGAGCAAGTCTGCATTGATAAGAAACCAGACAAGTACTGGGGCAAAGCTGCAGAATTCTCCTTCAAGGTAAAAAAAAAAATGCCAGACTGGGTCTGGAACAGGACATAACAGGACATAACAGGTCAGATCCAGGTCCAGACTGGTGATCAGATGGAAGAGCAGGCCGTCAAGTAAGCTCACCAACAGTGAAGGACCAAGCCAAGTTAGGGAGTACTTGTCCTTGACACACAGCAAGTATGAAATGACAGGCCTGTGTGGGACCACGCTATGGCAGTGTTAGCGGTCTGTCACTTTATGAGGTAGAGGTAAGAGTGTTAGTTACACCCTTTCCTTGATCTGCTGTGTCAAATAAGTTCTTGGGCCTAGTTTCCCTGATATTTTACTATGCCCATGTCTCCCCTCCCCCCCCACCTCCCCAGACCCACAGTCTCAGTTCTACCAGTAAACCTGTAGGATGCAGTGGTTTTAGTGAATGTCCTCCATGGCTCCGAATACTTGAATACTTGGTTCCAGATCTGTGGCACTGTTTAGGGAGGGTCATGGGATCTTTAGCTGAGGCCATACTAGAAGAAGCACAGCACTGTTTAGGGAGGGTCATGGGCTCTTTAGCTGTGGCCATACTAGAGAAAGCACAGCACTGTTAAGGGAGGGTCATGAGATCGTTAGCTGTGGCCATATTAGAGGAAGCACAGCACTGTTAAGGGAGGGTCATGGGATCTTTAGCTGAGGCCATACTAGAGGAAGCACAGCACTGTTTAGGGAGGGTCATGGGCTCTTTAGCTGTGGCCATACTAGGGGAAGCACAGCACTATTAAGGGAGGGTCATAGGATCTTTAGCTGAGGCCATACTAGAGGAAGCACAGCACTGTTTAGGGAGGGTCATGGGATCTTTAGCTGAGGTCATACTAGAGGAAGCACAGCACTGTTTAGGGAGGGTCATGGGATCTTTAGCTGAGGCCATACTAGAGGAAGCACAGAACTGTTAAGGGAGGGTCATGGGACCTTTGGCAGTGGCCATACTAGAGGAAGCACAGCACTGTTTAGGGAGGGTCATGGGATCGTTAGCTGTGGCCATACTAGAGTTAGCACAGCACTGTTAAGGGAGGGTCATGGGATCTTTGGCTGAGGCCATACTAGAGGAAGCACAGCACTAGGGGCAGACTGTTAGAGTTCATAGCCCTCGTTTCTACTTCTAGTCTTTCTATTTTCTATGCCTACTTGAAGATAAAATCCCTCAGTTTCTGCTCCAGCTGCCTCCGAGATAAATGGACTTTTTATCCTATGGAACTATAAGCCCAGTAAACCCTACCTTCTAAAAGTTTTCTTGGTCTTGGCATTTATCACATCAACAGAAAATAACTGATATATAGGGTGGCCCACTTTCTATTCCCAGGAATAAATCAGGCTGTGCTGGATGAGTCGTGTCTGACAGGTGGTGCAGTTTCTGGATCCACCCATGAGCAGCAAGCATTCTTCTCCCTCATAATGGATTCAAAAGCTGCATGCAAAGAGCTCCTGGCTACGGCTGGTCTAAAGAACCACTGTTGATGCACTATGGATTAACGTAGAGTAGGGCACAGCCTGATCCCAGCAGGGTGGCACCTCTCTCACCCCTTGGTCCTAACCCTTTCTCCGGAAGCTGCAGAGGATATCTAGCCCTCTCTCGGAGGCAGCCCTCCATGTGTACATGAATCCCAGCCCTGCCCTTCTCGTACATGGCAGACTACGCACAGTTCTTTTTCCCTGTCTCCACCCTGTCATCACACATTTCTTCTCTACTACAGTTGTACTTCAAGTAAGGACATTTCGTTTGATTTTATATGTAGTTTTTTTAATTTTTGTGGATTTCATATAGAAGATCTCAATCAATCTTAATCACCTTATATCCCCTTCTTCCTTGGTACCCTCCACAGCTGCCCATTGGTGTCATTTCTGTCAGGTCTGTTGTGCCAAATTGTCTCTGAACATTCCTCAAAGCAAGTTCATCCACTGAGGTCTAGTCAGCCTATACAGAGTCCTTC
The DNA here is from genome assembly GCA_009823505.1 of Rhizomys pruinosus. Lineage (NCBI taxonomy): Eukaryota > Metazoa > Chordata > Mammalia > Rodentia > Spalacidae > Rhizomys > Rhizomys pruinosus. The sequence goes on along the minus strand of VZQC01008488.1, from coordinate 1,989,770 downwards.
AGTTTAAAACATTTTTTTTGAAAAAAAAATTTTTTTTTTTTTGAGGAGGAGACGTGGTAGAATGTAAGGGCTTCAGAGAGATTGGGGTAAATTGTGAGACTACAGCAATATAGACTGGACTCTTATTCGATCAACATGCTTGTGCATACAAGCTTCCCCAACAGGACTATGGGAACCTTGGGTTCAAAATTTGGACATAGATACTTGCAAATTGGTTTTACATGAATGTTACTTATATTAATTGCTTATGCTTAATAATTTGGCTCACTTCAAAAAAAAAGATGCACCAATTACCTAATTGTATGGCAAGCTGAGCAACGTCAATGTTATCTGAAAACAACTGTGCTCTTATATTGTAGAATCCCTTAAAAAATAAAGAAATAAAGGAAAAAAAAATAAAATAAAGTTATTTATTTTTTATGTGTATGAACGTACTATCTGCATGTAGGTTTGTGCACCTGTGTCGTGCAACGCCTCAGAGGTCAGAAGAGGGTGTCAGATTCCCCTGGAACTGGAGTTCTCCTGGAATTGGAGTTACAGACAATTCTCAGCTGCCATGTGGGTGCTGGGTATCAAACCCCGGTCCTCTGCAAGAGCAATCGGTGCTTTTAACTGCTAGGCTATCTCTCCAGCCCCAGAAGTGGTCTTTTTAAAGTGAAGGATTCTGGGGCTGGAGAGATGGCCTAGCGGTTAAGAGCGCCGACAGTTCTTACAGAGGACCCGGGTTCAATCCCCAGCACCCACATGGCGGCCAAGAACCGTCTGAAACTCCAATTCCAGGAGAACTCCAGTTCCAGGGGAATCCGACACCCTCTTCTGACCTCCGTGGCATTGCATGACACGGGTGCACAAACCTGCATGCAGCCATTCATGCACATACAGAAATAAATAAAATTAAAAAAAAATAAAGTGAAGGATTCTGGGGCTGGAGAGATAGCCTAGCAGTTAAGAGCACCGACTGCTCTTGCAGAGGACCCGGGTTTGATCCCCAGCACCCACATGGCAGCTAAGAACCTTCTGTAACTCCAGTTCCAGGAGAACTCCAGTTCCAGGGGAATCCAACACCCTCTTCTGACCTCCGCGGCATTGCATGACACAGGTGCACAAACCTACATGCAGATAGTACATTCATACACATACAAAAATAATAATAAATAAATAAAAAGAAAAAAGAAAAAGACCACTTCTTCCTCATGCAACAGTAATCATCTGCCAGTATTTATTCAGCTAAAATTGGGGTGTATTGCCCATTTCCCCAGTTCCATACTGGGTTTTTGTCTGTTTGATTTTGCATGGGTCTTGCGCATGCTGAAACCTTTGCTGTAGGTTCATATGAGCAGGGCCCCAGGAGCTCGTGGGACTCTTATTTCCGTGTGGTCATGCACCGCCTCCCTGGCTCTTACCATCCTTCTGCCCCCTCTTCTGCAATGGTTCCTGAACCCTAGGTGAGTGAAGCTTAATATAGGAGACCTGTCCACAGACCCACACTCTGCAGACTCCTAATCTCTACAGTTTGTCTATTTAGGACCTTTTGTGTTCCTGGCTCTCTGTTGCATGAGGAATCGTCTTTAATGAGAGTTGAGAGATTCATTAGTGTCTTCTTGGCCCCTTGTTCTATGTTCTGTGAGCCTTAGGTGTTAAGGTTGCATTGTAGATGTGCCACTTAGGCTTGGGCAATTCACAGGCAGTATCTTTGCGTGACCAGTTATGGTTCTCTGTACTAGTCTCCATCTGGTGAAAAGAAGCTTCTTTGATGAGTGGTGACTGGGATTATTTGTCTGTAAATATAAGGATACATATTTTGCACTTAGCAAGAAGTTACATTAGTCTAGGGATGTGACAGCCTTGGGGCAAGGTCTATGACCTCTCCATCCATATGTATATGACTATGTTTACAGTACCACATATGAGTTTCCTCCCATTGAGTGGGCTTTAAGTTCAATTAGTTAGATGTTGATTGCCCCCAAGATAAAAGTACCACTACTGCACCAATGCTGATTGTGCTGGATAGCTTTGGTGTCAACTTGACACACCTGGGTTGAGGGAGCCTCGGTTGGGGAATTGGCTCCATTGGATTGGCCTGTGGCCACATCTGTGGTGTATTGTCTTGATTGTTGAGCAGTGACAGTATAAGAAGTCAGGCTGAGCAAGCCAGTAGAGAGCAAGCCAGTGAACATCACTCCTCCATGGCCTGTGCTTCAGCTCCTGCCTCCAGGTTCCTGCCCTGAGTTTTATTTCCATTTCTTTCTTTATTTCTTTAATCAAATGGCTGCCTGTTTTTAATGTTTATGTAGTTTTTTTTATCAAATCTAGCCCTGGTGTCCACCCCCATCACAACCTCCCCACCACCACCCCCAAAGCTCCATTGCATTCTGCCAAACATGCGTTTCATCTCTTCTCATCCTTCTAATATATCCTCCTGAGGACGTTGACTTGTTGTGAGCAGAAGTTCACTGTTGTTTCAGGGTTCTTTGATGCAGTCCCTTTTGGTTGTTGTTGTTATGTTGTTGTTGTTTTCACATATGCATCACTCCCAGTCTGCTTTGGACAAAAATGAAGGGGGCTGTGCACAAGAATACTACCAACTAGATACTGGCACTAGCATCACAAATGAGGGATAGCCATTCTTCGTTTGTTTTCTGGGACTGGTGGTACTTACTCAGCATGATGTCCTCATAGCTCCAAGCCATTTTCCTGCAAAGTCATGATGTCGATCTTACTGCTGCATAGAACCCATTGTGTAAGAGTACCACATTTTCTCTCTCCACTCGTCAGTTGAGGGGTATTTGGGTTTGTTCCAGCTCCTGCTATTGGAAGAGAGCTGAAATAACATGGCCGTGCATGTATCCTGGGGTGGGGTGAGTCTTGAGTAACATCCAGGAGTGGTATGGCTGGGGTCTGGGGGCAATTCATTCCAAGTCTTCCAAGGGTTCTCCACCCGCTTTCCATAGTGGCGGTATGAGTTTACAATTCCCACCAGCAGTGGAGGAGTATTCCCCTCCCCACAACGTCTCAGCACTTGTACATTGTTTCCTTGATCCTAGTCAGTCTTATTGTATAAGATATATGCTTAAAGTGGTTTTTGATTTGCATTTCCTTAATGATTAGTGATGTTGATACTTCTTGAGGTGCTTCTCAGACATGTCTGAGAAGCACCTCAAGAAGTATAGCAACATCACTAATCCATTAAGGAAATGCAAATCAAAAACCACTTTAAGATATCATCTTATACCAATAAGACTGACTAGGATCAAGGAAACAATGATACAAGTGCTTGGAGACGTTGTGGGGAAAGGGGAATACTCTCCACTGCTGGTGGGAATGTAAACTCATACCGCCACTATGGAAAGCGGGTGGAGAACCCTTGGAAGACTTGGAATGAACTTGCCCCCCGACCCCAGCCATACCACTCCTGGGATGTACTCAAGACTCACCCCACCCCAGGATACATGCACGGCCATGTTATTTCAGCTCTCTTCACAATAGCAAGGAGCTGGAACAAACCCAAATACCCCTCAACTGACGCAGTGGAGAGAGAAAATGTGGTACTCTTACACAATGGGTTCTATTGCAGCAGTAAGATCGACATCATGAGGCTTTGCAGGAAAATGGCTTGGAGTAGGAGGACATCATGCTGAGTGAAGTACACCAGTCCAGAAAAACAAACGATGACTGGTTCCCTCATTTGTGTGATGCCTGTGCCAATGTATCTAGTTGGTAAGTATTCTTGTGCCACAGCCCCCTTATCTTTTGTCCAAAGCAACTGGGGTGATGCATATGTGGAAACAACAACAACATAACACACAACAACCAGAAAGGACTGCATCAAAGAACTCAACTGAAACAGTGAACTTCTGCTCACAACAGTCAACGTCCTGGGGAATTTTAGAAGACTGAGCAAGAGATGAAACGCATGTTTGGCAGAATGCAATGAGCTCTGGGGGGGTTGGGGGGAGGTTGGAGGGGGATGTACACCAGGGCTAGATTTGATAAAAAAAACTACATAAACATTAAAAACAGGCAGCCATTTGATTAAAGAAATAAAGAAAGAAATGGAAATAAA